>WOGR01030568.1:0-10968 GCA_015342045.1 Leptinotarsa lineolata | reverse complement strand
TTTTCCGGAAATGACAACAACTTTCGATTTTCAAATAGAATATCCTGTATATTATTACAACACTGGTTAGGGATGATCATGAGGAATCCAACGATACCATGTTTGATGGTGTTCTCTCTAATGACTACGGAGATATCGCCATTTATTTTATATATATGCTCAATGTGTAGGACAGAGAAACTTTTTCTGGGGGGTCCATCCAACTCTCTCTCCCACTCATTGAGCTTATGGATAAAATGAATAGGGATATCTCCGTAGACATTAGAGATAACACCATCAAACATGGTATCGTTGGATTCCTTATGATCATCCCTAACCGATCTTGTAATAATATACAGGATATTCTATTTGAAAATCGAAAGTTGTTGTCATTTCCGGAAAAACCGGAAGTTGAATTTGTTTTACAAATATGTTAAGAAGTGTCGTCTAGTGAGCATCTCTGATGTTCCAAGTTTCGGAAATATTGCTAAAGAAATGAAAGAGAAAAAGGGGTGTACCATGAGTCTGTGTCACACGGTAGAGAATTTTTCATATTAATGATTTTGTAGCTAAAAGTACAAAAAGAAGTAAAAAACTAAACAGCAACCGAATTGAACATGATAAAAGTTAGTATGGAGTACACACCAGAAGTTTTTATCATGAAAAAATACAAATTTTTCAACTTATTGGATTTTAAGGATGTGTCTCTATATTCATTTTGGGTAGTTTATAAAGTTTGACATGCTCCGTACTTCACATCACTAGATTATTTCCACGTAGGAGTTCATCATTCATTGCACACGCTTTTGGGAATTAATTCTTGCTAGACGCCTCCGATTCGATTTTCCATTTATTTTTCCAGAATAACGATGACAAACCCAAGCCGGCTCCCAGGCTAAAGATGAACGACCAAACATACGACCTGTCCGAATTGCCATCCGTACCCAATTTTCCTCCGAGGCCAGATCCTGAAAACTCGCCGCCAAAAGATGACGACATTGACTTCGATGATCTGACCAAGAGGTTCAATGAGTTGAAGAAAAAGCGCTAGTGAACAAGTAGTGGGGGGATGTTGTATTCTTTAGTATATGTTTATAATGCGCTCCTAACTGAATGTGATAGGTTTGTAGAAGTTTCTCAATGTCCTGTTTCTATATGCAATTAAGGTCGTTTTCACTGGATAGGTGAGAATTTTTTTCAGCAGGTTATAAATAGGGTTTTGAAGATTTCATCTAAAAATGTTTTTACTGCTTTGAAACTCCTTTCATTGCTAATAGACAGAAAAATCTAGAAAGGCAGAAGTGGACATATTAAGTTTATTGATTTAATAACACCTGCTTGTTTATTTTTGGGGCGAAATATTTTATATTTTCTACATATTCAAATTAACTATATTTGATTTTGTACTGTTTTCTTTGCTGGTAATCTGTAGGCAGTTATTGAAAAAATATATTTTTATCATAATCGTTATGTATTACACATATTACAATAAACTCAATTTTCAATGTTTGTTTCATTTTTTACAAGATTTTATTTTTATTTCATATCTACGAGGGTAGTCTGAAAAGTTTCCGACTTCAACATGAAGATAGCAACACTCGTGAATATCGTTGTTCATCTGTTTACAATCTTACTGATACGCGCCAAAGTTTCAGCCATTTTGGACACGTAGTTGCTATGTAACAGTCGTTTGAGTGAGTTGATGTGTTTTTATGAAAATGGACAAATTCGAGTATTGAGCTGTCATTAAATATATGTTTTTAAAAGGCAATACGCCTACGCAAATCAAAGATGAGTTAGATTTTGGGTATGGGACTCTGCACCATCATTACCACCAGAGTGAAATTTTGGGCAGCTGAATTTAAACATGGCCGTAAGAGCTTAGGAGACGAACATTCGGTATGTCAAGAAACTGCAACTACCGACGAAAACATCGCCAAAGTTCACCAAATGGTGCTAGACGTCCGCCGAATTTAAGTGAGAGAGATAGCAGATGAACATGTCAAAAGAACTTGTTTGTCACATATTAAATCAACATTCAGGCATGAAAAAGCTGTCCGCCCGTTGGGTGCCGCGCTTGCTCACAAACCAAAAACGTGTTCAAATGAACATTTCAAACGCTCTGTTGGTGCAGTTTAGGCGCTGTATTCTGCAGACTCCTGTCTTACAAGAACAGTGTTTTTCCTTCTTGTTGTCCTACACCAATATTTGAATTTACTGATTACTAATTTAGTTTTATTTTCAATTTCATTCAGATCTGGGAGCATCACAATGCTTGTTGTGTAATCGGCATATATAAAACTTGACCCTCTTTTATGTTTTGGGGTAGTTGATTAATACAAAGTAGAAATAATAGTGGTCCAAACACCCCCACCCCCCCCGTGAGGTGCCCAGATTCATATCAAATTGATCCGAAAAACACCGTTTCAGGTGTTTTTCTTTCAAATTTTCATTAAAATTCAATTATCTGGATATTTGATAATTCATACTAGGGTTGGTCCCAAATTCATCACCTGTTCAAAGGCCAGTTTTATTGAGATATTCTTCATAAATAAATGTTTACATTTCGTGTCATCTATAGATCAACTATTAGTCAGAATAATTAAAAAAATTGCTCTAAAATTTTATATTTCTTTATTTACAGGATATAGAAGAAATAATTTCAATAAATAACCAGTTCATTATATTCTAAGAAGCTAATTAAAAAATATATATATATCGATGCTTCATTAATAGAAATCGAAAATAATTACTTATTCATGAACTATATGTACAGGATCTACGAAATATCCACATTCACATATTATGAATGTAATATTTCTACATGTAATTAATCCTACTGAATTTCAACTGTACTGAAATATTTTTTAGTATTTGAATTGTGTCTTCGATCTGCAGCTTTAAATTGAATCATGGAACAGAATCAGTGAAACTGACTTTTCTTTACTAATTCAAAATTTAAACAAAATCCACTTCATTTTTGAATATTTTTGCTACTCTTATAATTGAATAGAGATTCTCAAAATGTTTCTTACGACTTTGTGTTATTTGGCGCCTTGTGTGCCACGTAATTCAAAAAAATCAAAGTTAATTTTTTGCAGAAGTTAGAAGTAGTCAATTCCTCAGCATCTAATCAAACCCCAGCTTTGGAAAAGGAATTATTTCAACTCGATGTAAAAAGTCATGATCAAATCAAATAAACTAGCAAAATAGAAAATCAAAATCAGCCAACTGCAACAACTAAATAAAAAACTAAAATTGAGTAAAAATTTGCTAATCTTGAGCAAAAAACAAAACCCCAACATTCGACACCGAAAATTTGTTTCAAATGTAATGAAAATAATACTTTGCATTCATTATTGGTGATAGAACTTCAGTACTCTTCTCGACGCGCGTTTCGCCTACTAAGTTGATGTCAACCTGGTTTATTAAACGCGCATTCAGAAGAGTACTGCAGTTCTGGCGAAATCTATCCATTTGCGGTCTTGTTTTGAACGAAATATTTTTTACTTCTTAGAATCCACCCCCAGTGTAAAAACAACCCCTTATACAGAATCAGCTTTGCAGTAGAGGTTAAATAGAATCCGAATTCAAATTTTGGTGACAAGCGTTGCTGTTTGGCAAAATTATACGATATTGTTGTATTTTACCCGTTCGTACTTAGTTATGTTATAGTTTTCAATTGTTTTTACCATAGTATTGGCATGTATGACTCTTGGAAAAATAAATCGTTATCATTAATGATTGGACTAGGTGTAAAAATATTGATTGTCAAATGAAATCTATCGAGGATACTTTTCCCCTCACAAGAACCAAAAATTTAGTTTCTTGACGCGCGTTTCGATAACTAAGTTAGCATCATCAGGAAATGGTACTAACTAAACGAGTGTCGAGAGATAATAATGTTTGTTCTGGTTCCAAATTCTACTCATCAAATCAAATGATTTTTTTTTTCATTATTGCTTTACTTTTCTCAAGACCAAATCGAATGTTTCTACGAGTTCATTTGCAAATGATGTATCGAAAAGTCAGGATTTTGTGAAATTAAAATTGTAATTGGCTAATTTTGAAGAACAAAATATAAATTTCAGCTTTGTAACACAAAATTAGTGTTTTCAAACTTCAGAGAGTTAAAAAACAAAAAAAATTAGTTGAGGTGACACTTTTCATAATCAACAATTTCAGTGTTTGAAATTTCTTAAGTGGTAGTTTTCATAGAAAAGAATAACACAACAAACTCACGTTGCGAGTAATTAGCTGGAAGGAAACTCTTTTATATACATCATATGCCAAAGTTAACTCCTATTTTTGAAATGAAAATAATTTGTAAAAGTTCTGAATACTGTTCCATCAGACAAAGGAACCCTTGGCTAGTGTTCGGTTATTAGACCGCCACAAGTAAGCGTATCGCCTAGACTCAGTAATTCAATATTCGGCGGCGACTATAACCCGGAATGTAGTCAATTCTCAGTGAAGCTCACTTTCAAACTATTCCATCTCAACGACAAGACTCTCACAGAGTTCTCACCGCATCCGCACCTAGATCTCGTTAGAAAAACTGTTCACGCGTCACTAGGAAAACGACGCCGCCAACTAATGCGTCAACGCATGGTTGATGCTCTGCGTCATGATGGGATAGGAGACCATCGGCTGTGAGGCGTTCGACATCGCGATGGCCTGCGAAGTTGCGATGGCGTTCATCTGGTGGTTGTTGCGGTGTAGCTCCGAGGCAAGATTCTGCTGTGCAATCAGTTGCTGGTTCGTGGTGGCCAACGCGAGTTGCTGGGGAACGCTCGTGACGGCTGCCAGTTGACGGGTGGTGGTTGCTATCGCTAGTTGCTGCGCCTGCGAGGTCAGTTGCTGATTCGTACTAGCTAGTGCGAGCTGCTGTGCTTGAGAAGTGAGCTGCTGGTTCGTGCTCGCCAGGGCCAGCTGCTGTGCCTGTACGAAAATAAATCAACTATCACAAAAAGTATATGAATATCATTAAAGGAAGATCAATTTTTGAAAATAATCGCCAAAGCACTGTTGGAGAGGCTTTGACGTGGCTGGTTGATTACCGTGACAACAGAAGCTGGGCTGCACTGTGAAAGGCTTCATGGATGAATGAAAATTATCTATCTAAAGTACTATCTGATAAAATCAGAAATGATCAAGGTGTACCACAAGGAAGTGTACTTGGACCCCTTCTACTATTTATTGATGGGTAGTGGTTAACGCTGGAAGATGTTCAATTCACTAGTTTGCCGATGACACCCTCCTATTATTTTCAGGTTCGAACTATGAATATGTTATCAAGGTAATCAATAAGAAATTGGAAAATGTTCTTAGATGGTGTTATGCAAATTTACTGAAAATGAATATGAAAAAAACTGAGCTGAAAAAGTTCATGAAAAGCCAGTATCACTTGAAAATTACTTATGGGATAACCGAGGTGATAGACACTTTTGAATATCTAGCCTTTATATTATCAAAAAAATATCAACAAAATTTGGGATCCTTCACAGATGTTCAAGTTATTCAACAAAATGGTCAGAAACTATAATTTACAACACTGCTATATTACCTCATTTTACTTATTGCTGTACAATATTATATTTGCTAATGAGAGTTATAGACTTCTAAAATCGAAAAATCGTGCAATGAGAATAATTTTATCTTGTACCAAACTCGCTCCAATAAGGGATATGTTGAACTCGTTAGGATGACTGCCCAGTCATAAATTCTTTTTGTATCAAACTCTCATTTTTCATTAAGAAAACTGACAATGCACCTCCCTATTGCTAGGAACCACACATTAAACGGTAAGACCTCGTTAATCCTCAGCTCGCACAAGTTTAGACTTCTGAAGATTGTCGATCGTGGGGAGGGGCGACAGCTGGTCAACGGAAAAACAGATTCTATTTATAGCCCGACATTGTAGCTTTTTCTGTTACCTGTTTTCATCTTTCAACTTTTTTCTCTAAACGTGCTGAGTAATGTATTTAGTTTCATTTATATACACTCTGGACAATGTCAATATTTTCTTGGAGCTCAAGACAAACATTATTATGTTTCCCTTTACAAACATGTATGTTTTTTTTGGATTATATTGAAGTTACAATCATCCTTATTATCAGTATCACTGTTTTCCGAGTTTGAAAGCCGTGGATTTTTGGAAATTCTTCCTGGCGTTTCGCTGGCGCGAGTGGCTAGCTTTTTCAGAGGTTCAACCATCAAGGCTTGCTATCCGATGACTAACTTTTAGGCTTCGTAAAGGCTTCGACAAGGCATAAATACGCTTTACGAAGCCTAAAAGTTAGTCATCGGATAGCAATCCATGATGGTTAAACCTCTGAAGAAGCTAGCCACTCGCGCCAGCGAAACGTCATGAAGAAATTCCAAAAATCCACGGCTTTCAAACTCGGAAAACNCCTCTGAAGAAGCTAGCCACTCGCGCCAGCGAAACGTCAGGAAGAAATTCCAAAAATCCACGGCTTTCAAACTCGGAAAACAGTGACACTGAAAACCACAGCCGCGAAAGTCTAAACCATTTTGTCATCCTTATTATATTAACTACCTTCACAAGTAATTGAGCCGAAACTTACCTGTGAATTGAGCTGTTGATTAGTGGTGGCCAAGGCGAGTTGTTGTGCCTGGTGCTGCGCCTGCGACGTCAGTTGCTGATTGGTACTGGCAAGCGCGAGCTGCTGCGCCTGCTGATTGCTAGCGAGAGCCATCTGCTGAGTCTGCGACGCAAGTTGCTGGGGCTGGGTTGCGGCAAGCGCCAGCTGCTGGTTCGCCATGTGCTGCGCCTGGGACGTCAGCTGCTGCGTGGTAGTGGCCAGTGCGAGCTGTTGGGCCTGCGATGTCAGTTGCGGTTGCGCAGCCTGCTGAGCCAGGTTGTTGGCGAGGTTCTGCTGGGCGATTGCTAGCTGAGCTTGGGAGCTGTTCGCTATGGCTAGTTGGGTGGTTGGGTTTGTCGTCACTGAAAGTTTGGATGACTATTGAGTGTTTGAAAATGCTGGTTTTACAATATGTTGTGAATTATTATTAGTTTTTTGCTTTTTTCAAAAGAAACCTGTAGACGTGAACGTACTCCAGAGCTTTAATGGAAAATGAAAGAAATCAACTCCAAAATTTAACCATACTTTGATGCACTAGTGTATTGAACCGAAAGCCCAAGAAAGAGAGAAAATGTTTGTTCATTTTTTTTTCATATTTATTCAACTCACCCAATATCTGCTGACTGTTGGTCAAGAGCTGTCCCGGGGAAGCGATGCTGACGGCTGGACAGCCGGCTATGGAGACCGAATGGTTCCCGGAGACCGGATTGCAGGTGGACACAGTCGCCAGAGAGACGGGCACCGTTGCGACGCTAGCTATAACGGTCCTGTTCATCTGTTGGGCCTGCTGCTGCGAGTTGGTGTTCGTGATGGTGACGGCCGGCACGTTGACGGTGCCGTTACGTTTGCCTGACACGCGCAGGTTCGCGTTCTGGTCCAACAGGAACTCGTTGGTGGCCGTCAGGTCGGATACCTTGACGAAAACGAATAAGCATTCAAATGTACAATTCAATTTCGATTTGGCTATACATTTAAAACAACTTCCCCCCGTTGCGATTATTTTATGAATATTAAGTCAAACCTGATAATCATAATGAATAGAGCTTTTTCCACTGATATTGTGATAATTGCGAAGGTGAAAAATACATTTTTTTTGAAGTTTTTTCAAAATCGAGTGAACACGACGGTCATGACGTCATTAACATTTGATATGAACCTGGCAACGCCGTGAAACTTATTAATTCAAATTCATCATTCAATTTTTTTCTTCTACCTGTATTCTTGTTGTTCTAACGTGATTTCCAATTTGTTTCTGAGGTCGATTAGATGGTTAGTTCCGAACTTAAGAAGTCTTTCATATGACGTCACAGTCACTTTTAAAATTAGATTTTTTTTTCAAAATGGAAAAATATGGGTGTCACTTCCTGATAAATGAACCATTTATAGAACTGTCGTTTTGTTTCTTCGAGAAGTATGAAGATCTATTGTTTACTGTAATGATGAATGCTGAGGTTATTTTAGTTCTTTACTATTAGATGTAGAATATCCTCCAGTTCAATCACTGTGTCATTTGTACACTTTAAATATTGTATGTATATTGTCAAATATGGAAAGTCGTCATAAAATAATTCAAATTCATTCTAGCAAATACATGAATTGAAAAATGTTTCAACCCCAACTTCAATATTCTAAAACTGAAACACTCAGTATTCACAATTCCATCTTTTAATATTCCAAGTTCATAGACATCAAAATTGATACAATTACAAGATATAGAAATATAAAACAATCTCCAAATACGCAAACTTGCACGGATGCGCATTAAGCATTTTGCCTTATTACGGTGACTGGAGCAAAGTTGCAACCTCAGCATATGAATCTTTATAAATATTAAAGAAGAGCAAGATCATCAACAAGTATCAACAAATTCATTCAGTATTCACTGATTACTCTTCAGAAACGGTTCCAGAGCATTTTCAGAATTCAGCACATCTTCTTTTCATCGATCCTGCTGGGTAACAGTATAATGTAAGTTTTTGGTGATTCTTTTTTTTCCTTTACTATTCAATATTAGTTCATTGCTGAGCGTATTTTTTTCTCATTTTTTTATAATAAGTATTCTATAAGTTTTCAAATGAGTTCTTTTCATTTAAATGAATGAAGGTCGGGTGAAACAGAGAAAAATCCTCTCGAAATAAGCAAAGCGAGTAGTGAGTTGCGACAATATTAGGGTATTTCCTATAAAATGAACGCATTTATTCTCTCAATAATAATAAAAAAACACTTCTCAAATTCCTGCTTCCTGATCAACAATAAATATTGAAACAATCTCTGGAAAACACTGGGAAGGTCGATTTTGAAAGCAAGTCTAAAAGTCCGGTATTCTCAATTTTTCATTATGGAATTCATTTGTTATAATTAAGTATGTGTTCCTACCATGTTTCGACAAAATTCCCAAACAATATCCACTTATATCTTAGTGTACGTTACTCAAAAAATTAATGAATAAATAAATGAAAGTGATCGGATAATCTTACCTGTTTTTTAAGCCTTGCTATTTCCTTGTGTAACAAGCCATTTTCTTCTTCCAATATGATTGTCCTACAACCCATGAGATACATCAGGAAGATATATGACTCCAGTTTCAAATGATTATTAGAACTACTGATGCAATTTTCCGAATAAATCAACAAAATTGTTCAATTTTCTGCAGAAAACTAGTTCAAAACATTTCGAAATTGACACCCAAGAGTGAACATTTTCAAAAATTCAAGACATGTACCTGGCATCTACTCTGCTCAACATCGGCGAGGGCGGATTTCCGGCAAAATATCCCTTAAAAACAGACCTTCCGACCCCATTTGTCTCCAAAACCTCGCACGGTACGAATTCCTGCTCTGTTGTGGTTAACAGCCGTCTTTTAGCGAATGGAAGACCGTCGCCTGCATATTCGTCGAAGCTTACGCCCGGTCTTCTTGTACAACCTAAAAAACCAATACGTAATATTCCACAGGGTTCAATCTTGGGGCCACTGCCAATTGCCGTTTACCATTCAAATTCTCTATCGAGATCAACTGAGGTTCTTCAAGGTTATTATTCAGGAGTACAGGGGTGGAACTGTGAGGGTGTTTCTGAACAATACTGCAGATCTCTGCTGCTTCCTGCTCTTTGGTCATGTGAATAAATTGACAACCAACTCCACGACACTGGCCCTTTTGGAATTTGAAGCACACCGGGAGCCTACCAGGTAGTTGGTTCTTCCTCGTTGCCTCCACGAGGATCTGATGAGACATTTTACCTGTTAGTTTGTATTCCTCTTCTTCTCCAGCAGAGCAGTGGATGAACCTTGAGAAAAAAATGAGATTTTTTGGTAACAACCTTCAAAAGAATAAACTGTAAAATACTAGAAAGAAAAGTATAGGCTACGAGGTTAGTCAATCGGGGGTTCTAAAACAAACTATGAAATTTTTGACCATTAAAAACGATAAGGACTATTTCTGTTTTACATACTTGCAATATCCTCTTTGGCAGATGTAGTTTTGAAAATCGTGACAGAAAGAGAGAGGTTTAGCTTCGTGTTCATGTTTATATTTGCAGAATTTTCGTTCGCACACTCCTCGTGCGAAATCCCTGCAAATATTATCCACGTCGGATATGGCGGTGTCTTCTGACGTGTCCGACATTATGACTGAGTAGTAGATTAATGGCGGAGCAGTTCAACAAATGAAAAATCTGAAATGTATAGACACTGTACTGACCTTCTGAAAGAAGAAGGGGCTGTTTGTTTGTTTGCCATAATAAAATACAAAAA
The DNA here is from genome assembly GCA_015342045.1 of Leptinotarsa lineolata. Taxonomy (NCBI): domain Eukaryota; kingdom Metazoa; phylum Arthropoda; class Insecta; order Coleoptera; family Chrysomelidae; genus Leptinotarsa; species Leptinotarsa lineolata. Next base: position 633 of record WOGR01030568.1, on the reverse strand, counting down.
CACATGCAAATGACTGACAAATCTAAAAAGTTTCATCACTCAGTTGTCTTCCTGCTCTGTTGAAGAGTTTTCAGCCCACTATTATATAATTTACCGTGTGTAATGTTTACTCTGAATCGAATAATAGCCTTTATATCTCATTCTTTGTATGACTTGTTTTCTATGTAATCATCCGAGATAGATAGATAAATAAATAACTTCATTCATTTCTTTGATCATATTCCATGAGATGAGTCACAATACTCGCCAAGAAGGCGATTACTTAACATAGATGTACAGAACATAAAAATATAATTTCATCACAGTCTCATCTGTGGTTATAATTCATGAATTGGCAAACGTTTTGCCACATAAATTATTTCTAAGGAGTTTCTAGGGCATAAAATAATAACTAAGTCATTGTGTGTCAGAACAATAACACTTACAAATAGTTGCCCATGAGAAAAACATGGATTTTCCAAATCTAAACCACAAATGGACATTGTTTGACCTTGAGATTTATTTAAAGACATGGCGAAAGCTAAACGATTATAATTTTAAATTTTATAATTATGTGATAATACTTACATACATATATTCAAATTAAATTATAAAGTTTTGATCAATGAAGCACAAATAAGTAAAAAACAGGAT
>WOGR01030329.1:0-11641 GCA_015342045.1 Leptinotarsa lineolata | reverse complement strand
AGTATAGGTCCAAGTATGGAACCTTGATGTACGCCTATATTAATGGTGGTGGTTTCTGATTTGATTTTTTTGTTTTGGTTATCATTACTGCTTATTTCGACATATTGTTTTCTATTTTTTAAGTATTATTCGAAAACCAGTTGAATGGAATGCCATGAACATCATATTTTTGCAGTATATAGAGTAACCGATCATGCTCTATGCAGTCAAAAGCTTTGCTTAGGTCACAGAAAACTCCTACAGGGTACTTTTTATTTTCAAAATTTTCAATGATTTCGCCATAAAAGTTCAGGATAGCCTCCACAGCTGATCTTTTTTCTAAAGCCGAATTGTGAGTTACTGAGTACTTTGAATTTGTCTAAGTAAGGTAAAAAACGACTGAGCATTGTATATTCAAAAAGTTTGGAGATTGAGAATAGAAGGGCCACTGGCCTGTAGTTATCTAAAGTATGAATATCATTTTTATTGTGTATTGGAGTTATAATTGCAGTTTTGAATATTTCTGGGAAAATTACCGAGTTCAAAGATTCATTTAAAACGTGAACAGTAGCTGTTTGAATTCTTTGAGAACTATATTAGATATGCCACACAAACCAGCAGACTTTTTATTTTTCAGATCATTGAATAGCTCCAGAATTTGTAAATCATCCATCAGAAATACATGAAAAGAGTTTAAATTTGTCAGATGTTCTGGGAAGAAAAAATACATCGATGAAGGAAGGGGTCTCGATAACGAGTGTGGTGCATTCTTGAAGAAAGTATTGAAATGGTTGGCTATTTGATTTGAGTCATTTATAGTTGTTCCACCAACTTTTATTTATTTGATAGAATTATCTTTTTTTGTGCCTTCAATTTCTTTGACTATATTTCACATATTTTTTTATCTGTTCCTTGATGTTGGTACCTTATTTGACTAGTGATTTATTTTTGTCATTTTAACAAGGTTTTTGTAAGCCTTCTGGGAATGTTTATACATTGGTCTAAGTACTTCAAAAGTTTTTTGTAAGACATATAAATCTTTCATTCTGACACTTTCCTTTTTGATTTGATCAGTAATCCAGTTTCTAGTCTTTCTGGTGTAGGTGTGTTGTCAATTTTAATATGAAAGTAAAGCAATCCACTAGTTGATTGATGGGCTTTTGAATAGCAAAAAAGGCTGTTTCAAAATGAGGGTTTTCATAAATTTAGAATTTCATGCCATCATAATCATCACATCTTTGAACTGTTTCAAAATCGGTTAAATATCACGGTGCAACAAATAGCTCCGGCAACTACAACGGAGCACTTATGGCATATAAACGTACAGCGCATCGCTAAAATATAAGTAGTAAATATATATTAGTACATACATACGTTGAATAAAACGGGCTGTTCTATCGTAGTGATTTAAATCATGAAAATATGTCTTCTCATTAATGAGGTAGACAAATGTCCTTGATTTTGAGGCACTGCAAGCAATAAACAAATTGAAAGATACAGCTACCTGGTTGTATCTTACACTGTTCAAGGGATGTACCTACTACTTGCATTTATTTACCCCATTTTTCCGAAAATAACTTTCAATCAAAATGAAAAAATCCCAACATCAGCGTCATTCATTTTTCTATTGCGTTCTAAACGAGGTTTGTGTTTATTGTGCATCAATTTCAATGTACCGCATATTCGCGTTATCATCATGACAAAGTACTCCTAGTCTCAGTGTTAATCCAACTACTATTTATAGGCGTATAACAAAGAAATGAATGAACGTTACAATGTATCTTATATTTAGCACCGAGATCGGAAGGAAGTTTTAGTACCAAACGTACAGTGGTATATGCATTGACTGTGGGAACGAAGCTTACATCGCCAAATCTTAGCGACTGACCGGCAGGCTCCATGTTCACATGGAGAAAAAGCAAATATGGCGACACATATCCATGGTTTTCCAGATTCCATAAATATTCTCTACTTTAAAATATAAATAAGGTATTCTATCGTCACATAGACTATATGAATCTATTGGAATTTCTAACTCTATGATTTATTAAAAAAGAGAAATATGTCAATAAACATTCTATCGTCAAGGGGGTGCTTTAGATTCTTCCCAAGGTGTTATTGTTCTTTTCAATTTTAATGTTATTTTTACACTTATAACAACCTATTTTCCAAACTCAAAAAGGAATATTTTTAGGATAGATTAATTTTTTCGGACAAAAGCTTTCACCTTCTACCATCATTAAATAAAAAATGAGACAAACTTCCAAAGACAGGAAGAAAGAACACAGCTATAATAAAAAGTTTTTATAAAGAATATACAGAAGTTTCTTTCAGACAAACTGCAAGAAAAAACCCTTCCGAAATAACTACTTTCACATGAACATTGAATTACAAAAAAATCATAAGCATTCGAAAAAACGCTTCACGATGTGATATGTGAAAACGTATTGATAAAATATATCACTTACATGAAAAACTCATTCTCAATTATGTACGCAGAAGTTTCAGGACAATACACTATTTTTTATAATAAGTATAAAGGGGGACAGCTATGTAAAAATTTCATATTTGAAGAGGTAACAAAAAACAAAATTCTTTGAAAAATTCATTTGAATATGGAACCTCATAGAGGGAGTTTCAATTCAAGTTATTAACCTATAACTTTGAATTCTAACACGTTGCAATGATAAAAATAATTTTGTAACCATAATTTTGTAACAAACTATGGATTATTGGGCTAGAAAAAAAAGCAAAACATTATTCATTTTGTTCTTATCCAAAAAAAGCTGTCGAATGGAAAATCAGTTGAAATTATTTTATCAAAAAGATGAGACTTTCGGTGGGATTGAAACAGTTATCGTTCCATGAACGTTACACTTCTTGATGAACAAAAAAAGCTTATTTCAATTTCTGATTTGGGAAAACTTCTGTAGTTCACTATTGCATTCAATAGGCCAAACAAAACGAAATGATTTATGACCTAAGGGCTGCGGGTTCCTGCAGGTATATACAAGAGAGAAGTTTCTAAACAACCCTATTTTACTGATCTGATAAACAAGCCCCCACGTCTCTCAATGATTCATTTGAAACGATCAATAAAATATGACAAAAGCAATTCCTAAGTGGAATACCCACATGAAGTACAACTGAAATCCAGCTGTTGCTTGTCAAGCTGCAATTATGTATTGAATATTGAAAAGTCGGATTGTTACCGTTTTATAAGATGTATAGACATCAAATTTACAAGACTAAGATTTAAAAAACCAATTGTACTTTACGTAAGTGACTGATAACTAAGAAGATGCGATTCTTCACAGTAAGTGCTTTCAAAATTTTAGTTCATATTTCTAATGTTTGAAATTTGAAATTAAACAGTTTTTTCAATACGTTATACGTAATATCAATATCGCTCTGATGAAACAGGCTCTGGAGAATTTATATCTCATATCAAAGGCTGACACCATTCAAAAAATAAAAAAATAATCAAAACTTTACAGGAGAAAAAGAATGCATCTCTTTTTCGGTTATTTGTTTACTCCTTTTTTGTGTTGAAATCGGTTGACTTATATTGTCGAAAGTCCAATTATTCAAAAAAATAAACTATATCATAGGTATTTTTCTCACACCTAACCGAATGTTTTTCCAAATTAGTTGAGAAACATTCTTTATCATTTCCATTGAATTCGTTCTTTCAGCATTATGATGTTAGTCTGTAGATGTCAGATATGGTCAAGATTATGTCATATTATGCGCAAACATTGCCTGACAGAGAACACGTTATTTTAAATTCTGATAGTTTTGAAATACGTACACATATCAGAAAAAGTATTGATATTCAAAAATTTCGTATACATTATTGGAGGCCTATAAAAACAATAACCAGTGTACAATAGGTACAATATGTATAAATACTATTATTGTGGATTTTTATTAACAGAATATAACTCAAAACAATGATTGAGTACACCATTGTTGCAAATTTTAAAAATTTAACAATTTTGAAACACTAACATTATAAGTCACAAGAATTCCCAGCTATGTAGAAACTACCTGTTCTATTTTAGTCTCAGGTTTAAATGAGTTTTTCACGCCAGTTTCAGTTATTTCATTAATTTTGATTCGTTTAAAATTATCCCTTGTAATTTTTTGATTTCATTATTTTACTAGTCAAGTCCTTACCCACCTCCGAGAAAAAATTGACAAACTATTGTGTGATTTCTAGCTTTCGTGGTCTTTCCATCATTTTTTATTTTTTTTATTTCAATTTGGGGTTTTAAAATTGGACACAACTTTTTCAATATTTCATAAATTTTCGTAATATTTTGCTCTATGATTTTCAACGAGTTTTTGCTTTTTAAATCAAATATCAATATCTAAATATTCACTTACGTTATAGGCACTGGTGAAAAACTTTGGTAATATATTTCAAAAATTTGAAAATTTTTCACAAATAAACTTTCACTTCAAGTTAACCTCCCTTGAAGATTCGCTGAATTAGTATCTAATCGTCACTCCACTACATAAATAATATTTCTAATGGAAAGGTTAACTACAAACACAATTGTCTATCAAAAGAGTCTATCCCGAAGACAAAACTGACACTGACTTATTGAAAATGTTTAGTGTGTCATCCACTGATTCTTTCAATAACGTAACATTGATAGTCGGTCACTTTTATCAACTGACGCTAGATAAGAAGTGTCACAGTTCAAGTCGGTATATCTGCATACTGTGTGTCTGAACAAGTACTTTTTTTGAGTTGAGAAGTTTTGAATTTTTTTATGTGTTGAGCACTACAGAAAAATCCATAAGATGCTTCTAAGGCTAGGCGAAAATTGAACGCGTGCGAGGTGACCTGCACCAGCCGCACGACACGCACGTGTCACACGCGTAGCGTGGATGATCCCCAAATTGAACGAAGTTTCGAAGTGATAATCGTACCGCTGTGCCCGACCGAGTTGAAAATTCATTGCTTTTGTTGAGTTCGGAATTGGAATCCGACAATGATACTGAAGAGGAACTTTTGCTTCATTGTTTGCTCGTTAATAAGAAAGTAAAATTACCCTGCAAGTTCATTCTAAATTCTGTTTTTGAATTTTGTTTTCATATAATTCGGATCGCTGGGGTCATATAACTCTTTATATACCCTCACAGCCTCAGTCAACTTTTCCTCAACCATTAATTTGAATTTAAACAATGAACAACAAAAAACAAGGCGTCACGCAAAAGAGATGGCACGACAAACTGTGTCTCAACCACTGTGCCACGCGAGAAACGTGTCACGCTAGTCGCGACACTTCGTGTCCGGGCGCCAACTTGCGCTGTTCTATTAGTTTTCATGGGTTACAAAACATGGCGCTGTGCTACGTCACCCCACACGCATCCAATTTGCGCTTAGCCTGAGAGCGGAGCCTTTGCGAAAGTAGCGATTCACATTGGTTTTGAAACAAAATAATGAGAGATGACTGGTTAAATTTGGTACGGTGGGACCCAGCACATGTAGCTTCGGATTGGTCAATTTATTTTTGTGAGAACCACTTCTATGAAGGTATATTCTGTGAATAAATAGGTGTGTAACTCTAAACCTTTGATGAAATGCGATGAGAAATTTACTGAGGTTATATAGTACATACCAATGTGTTAGTTACAAGTTGTATCATTTTTGTAATCAATTTTGATGGACTACTCATTCCTGCTGCCAAATGATAAGAAAAATGACATGCACAATCATTTGATGGGATCGTTATTATTATTATTATTATATATACTTTATTGTCCAAAGAAAAATCTTGTTGACAAAGTTAGTAAATAAATATAAAAAAGTAAATAAATGTCCTATGAGTATAAAAATATAGATAAAATATAATGTAAAGTATAAAAACACTGAATAAAAAACCACAAACAATGGTTGAAACATACTGACACATAAAACATGCTAGGTTAAATATGAAGTCCTTGACCAGAGTTTCAGTTAGCACATCCGCCTTTCAAGCGGAAGACCGGGGTTCGATTCCCCGCCGGGCCACCGTGCTGGGTAATCGCACGTTGAAAGGTAAGGCCTCGTTAANGAACAATGTTTTAGTTGCAAGTGATAGGTAACTTTACATTTTTTTACATGCTCTGACGAGTTGTATAGTGATGGGTGGTAACCTAAAGTTTCAACAGATGTTTCTTAATCAAACACACTGTCTCCAGAATAAAAAGAGCTACAACTGTCAAAAAAAATATCTATAAACAGTTGCCTGCATGAGTCACGAGGTTTAGCTTTGCAGAAGTATCGTATAGCTCTCTTCTGTAATACAATTACAGATTCCAGCAAATTAAGGCTACACACACCCCAAAAAGGTATACCATACCTTAAGTGAGACTCTACCAAAGCGTGATATGCTGTTTTCGCAGTATAAACTCCCAGTTCTCCAGCTATAACTCACACTGCATGACAGCCGGTGAAAATTTTACTTTTCATTTTTCTGACGTGAGTGTCAAATTTCAGTCCACCGTCTATATACAGTCCCAGAATTTTAGTACACTCCCTGTTCTCAATGATATCGCTCGCTACAGATAAATTCTGAAGTGAACATTCGAAAGTCATATTTGTTTTAGAAATATTAAGGGAGAGTAGATTGGAATCACACCAAGACTTGATTTTTTATATATCATGAGCTATTGTCTCATTGAGAATACCTATACCTTTACTATGCCACAATATAGTGGTCTCGTCAGCGAAAAGAGTGAATGTTCCAAATATATTAATGTTCATCAAATCGTTAATATACAACAGGAACAATATGGGACCGAGAACCGATCCCTGTGGTACATCAGTATTTATTTCAATACTGTTTAAACATTTGATCGTTTTTACAATCTGAGTGTTACCATTGAGATACGACTCTAACCACCGTAGTGTTATTCCTCTACATCCATAGATATTCAGCTGATGTAGGAGTATTTTATGATCAACGCAGTAACGTAAGGTCACAAAACACTGCTGCAGCAGCATCTTCATCATTTATATCGAAATACACCTCAAACAGGAAAGAGAATATTGCATCATGTGTGTCTGATTGCTCTGGAATCCACATTGATTTTTCCTTATAATGTTATGGCGAAGGAGAAATTCATCTACAGAGTTATATAAAGGAATCACTATCGACAATTTCAGAAAGGATAGAAACCTGCCATTTCTGAATGAAATATTGATTAGTGATACAAGAGTTCTGAGCGCTTCTATTGAAAGATTTTCAATAATTTTAATTGAAATTTCATCATAATCAGATGTTGATTTATTTCTTATATCACCAAAAACTTCAAACAGTTCATCAATATTCGTATCATCCAATTGAAGACATTCATTAATTGCAACATTTTCTAAATTATTTACTGGGTCATATGGTACCACCATATTCTGACTGAACTTCTGTCCAATCGAACATTTATATTGACCACACTGATTGGTATTTCAATATCTCTGCCCTTTTTGGAACTATTTCTCAAATCATTTATGCTAGACCAGCTTTCTTTCATTTTATTGTGTGAGTTATCAATTCTATTTTTGAAGTGAATTTCTTTAGCAAGTCTAATGGTATTCCTATGAATTCTCCGATAATTATTAAAATACAAATGAAAGTAAACATTTTCAGTAAATTTCCGCAGATGGTGTAAAGAGCGGAGATTTCTTGATGAAATTTTAATTCTTTGCGTTATCCAAGACTGCACTTTTATGGAGTTAATGGTCAAACATTTCACTGAATTTGAATAAGTGAACCGTCAAAATGCAGCTCAGATTATTCACTTCAGTATGTGTGAGATGCTTTTTCCAGGTTAAATTTCACTCTATCACAGATTAACACTTTCGAACACCTTTTCCTAATCGTGTCCGTGTCCTAAGTGTATGACATGAAACATTCAAATTTTGTTCTGGCCAAGAGCAAGTATGCAAAGTATCACCAAACCAGTGTAGCCTATATCGAATACACCTTATTCGCCTTCAGTATTTCTACCAGACGCTCACAATAGTTCATTTCAACCTCTGACACAAAAAACCTATAAATGAATCTCTTTTTCTGATTTCAAGATGATTTCCAATCGAATATCATTCAGAATACATAGTTCTCTTCCGAACAACCTTGCCACAAAAAACTTAGATTTAACGCGCGACTATTTTTTCTATCTGTAAGGAATGATCAGTCCAATCCTGCTCCGTAATCGTTAGTTGGTTGATAATAAATCTGACAAAGCCGTCGTGTTTTTGAGCTAGTCAGTAATTAAATGCGCTGGCCATAATTGGCATTGTCTTAAGCTGGGAAGTTCGAAACAGAAGCCATCACCATCAGACCTTGATTTTACGACCAATGGTCCGTTCTAATTGTTGAAATAAATATAACTTCATCTGAACCACATCAGAATGTTGTGTTTTTGTTGGCCGAGTCGAACAAAGGATAACAATGGCCTTTTAAACGAGATCTTTTTTGTTAACATTCCGCACCATGTATTATTCATAGTGAATGCGGATTGTAGGTTAGGATACACGTCTCGTTTGGCAATGAGATAAGACGCTTTTTGTTGTTTTAAGCTAAAAAGAGCAATCAGCTGTAACAATTTGTGTCTAGTTAATTGATATGTCTTTGCATGGAATATTAATTCGAAGCTATTTCAAACTTTTCAGATATTGGTAACACAAGTTAAACTATGAATGAGTCTCTTATTTTCGGATGCATTAGCTAACTGCTGGATATTAAATGATATTTTTGAAATATATGTAAATGAAAAATACATGTGCAAATAATGATAACAAACATCGTCAACGAGTGCCCGGCTTATGAAGAGAACAGACGTCAGTCAAAGTTATCCGGTGATTTCGGTCGAGCATTAGAGCTGAAGAATATTGAAAATCTTATTCATTTTCTGAAAGACATCAANGCTTATGAAGAGAACAGACGTCAGTCAAAGTTATCCGGTGATTTCGGTCGAGCATTAGAGCTGAAGAATATTGAAAATCTTATTCATTTTCTGAAAAATTCATTTTCTAGACAAAATTCAATTGTTTTAATTTTTCTTTTTTTTCAATTTCACTTGTATTATAATCCTTTTTACCTCCGCTAATAACCCCCGAGGTTGATGCGGATATTTTGAAATAAAAAAAATCATTGGTCCAGTTTGAAATCTGGTTAATAAATAGATGAGGAAATTTACATTTCAATAAATTTGAAACAATGTATGTATGCGGTTTCATCAGGATGTCATTAGTAATTAATATCTGAATTAAGTGGAAAATAAATTCACGTATAACATTGCCAAAGGTTTTATCTAATGTTATTAAAAAAACAGCTTGCTCGCGACTTCGCTTGCCTGGATATCATTTTTGGGTTTTTCCAATTTTTCTAACAACAAAACGTTCTCGTGAATTTTTATATATTTTATTTATAAAGAAATCGTTCTATAACCTGAAAATATAGTTAACCAAAGCTCCACCCGAATGAATTTAACAGCATTTTTATTGAAATAATTCAAACAATATTAAGTGAAGCGGTAGATTTTTTATCAGAAAAACAGTAGATTGGTAAAAAAACATCGTATTTTATAGATACATGTAACTTACCTGGTAATTTCCACTAATAACAGTCATATAATAATTATTATAGAGAGTAAGCTGTGTCATCAGTAGATTTCAACTGTCCAACAGTGGAATAGTAGTTCAAGAGCCAAAACAATTACAGTAAACCTGACGACACTGAAGACGGGGCTGTTTTCTTCATCTGTAGTGGATTGATTCGCAATGTTTCGCAGTATAACTGCATTACGGATTCATTGTGAAAGGTGCGGCTTATAAGTAACACTGTGCTTCTATTATGACATAACAATTATTCATGTTTGCATAACCAGAAACTCAACCTCAATTGTCTTTGCGCACCGTATGACAGCTACCATTACCTAACAAACAAAACGTCGTTGATTTGTTTAATCATCAAGTTTTTTTCATAATTTTTCAGTTGCTTTCATAGCTATTCCAGGCGGACACAAATCCAGCGAATCAAAAATCATGAAAATCGGTCTAGCCCTTCTGGAGTTACAAATGGTGTGACTAACTGGATTTTACGACATTGTTTTATAATAATAATATTACAAATAATATCTTGCTGACATTTGATAAATCAGGTTGAAAATATGGAAAACGCCTAAAATATAAATAAAATGAATTTTATGTATCATATATACAGTGTGTGAAAGCCAAATGGAATGAATTCATCATTTCGGTTACTGTACATATTGAAAAAAAAAACAGAAACACGTCAAATTCAAATTGTAATTTGACATTCTTCAACGTAAAAGTGCCACCCCTACCTTCAACCCCCTTCGAATAACAGAAACAATCATCAATTTTTTAAATGGGAATTATAGGCTTGTGACATATCGTTTCGTCTATTCATTCTCTATTCAAAAATGAAATCGCTTTCAAGTTCATTGCAGCAATTAAAATGAAATAAATTAAAATCATGTGGTTACCGACATTCGATAAATTACACTCAAAAACTAAAATGTAATGCAAAACGCAATGAAATGTAGAATACAAACAATTTGGATTTCAGTCAAACAAAAATACTCATGATGTCATTTTTTCACTTCTGTATGATATGTATAGTAACATTAATGGGCGGGACATCACAGCTGCAGTCTTTTGCGATTTCTCCAAAGAATTTGACTGTGTTAATCACGGGATTCTGCTCAGAAAACTTTATACCTATGGTATTGGGGGTATTACTCATAGATGGTTCGAATCATATCTATCGGGTAGAAGTCAAAGGATTACATATACAACAGTATCTGATGTTTCTGACACATCTAACGAAGTACCACAAGGCTCAGTACTCGGACCTACCCTATTTTTCCTCTATCTCAACGACTTGACTACCATCGACATAGAGGGTGAATTTACCTTATTTGCCGACGACACTTCAATTTTATGGCACAAAAACAACACTAATGATCTACATAATGCCATCTTCTCTGATGTTTCCAAAATCTCAGATTGGTGTCTCAGATTGGTGTAATGCAAATTTATCAGCTTTTAATGTCTCAAAAATCAAAGTTTCAACCTTTAATTGCATTTTTGATAATATTCATTTAGCTTTGAATTCGAATGAGATGGAGAACACGCCATGCAACAAATTTATTGGGTTATTAATTGATAATAAGTTGTAGTTTGAGCATCACACACTATCACTTAACGAAAAACTCTCGTCTGGGTGTTATGCTGTGAAAATAACTTCTAACGAACTTGGATTAACTGCAGCTAAAACTGTCTATTACTCATTAGTAGAATCACATCTAAGATATGGGATTCCTTTCTGGGGTGTTTGTAATCAAAATCGACTTGAATCGACTTTCATTCTGCAGAAAAGGGCATTAAGATTTCTCTGTAGAGCCAGAAGGCGAGATTCGTGTAGGCCTTTTTTTTGTCGCAAACAAAATAATACTCTATAATATGCAAACACTATAATATGCTCTATTTATTTTAGAAACACTTTGTTTAGTGCATAAACATAGAACATAACTTCCCCTAACTGTCTCTCATTATACCATTATCTCCCCTAACTGTCTCTCTCTGTATTGTATAATGGTCTCAAGATGTATAATCATCTACCTAAAATGCTTAGTAAACTGT
>WOGR01029964.1:0-10404 GCA_015342045.1 Leptinotarsa lineolata | reverse complement strand
GATATCCATCGACGGCCACTTGCAGGGAACGTTCTTTCAGAAAACTTGAGAGCCATACACAAAAATGATCCGACAAGCCATAGCATCGAAGTTTGGCTAGCGAACCCTTATGCCACACACGGTCAAAGGCCTTAGAAATGTTAAGATCAACAGCTCTTGACTCTCCATGATTCTCGAATGCGTTATTCCAAATATGGGTGACATACGATAGAAGGTCGCCTGTTGATCTTTGTTTCCGAAAGCCATATTGATGATCGCTCAAGATGTTAAAAGCTTCCAAATACTTAAGGATATGGTTGTTCACGGCTTTCTCCTTGATTTTTGATATCACTGATAGCAAAGCGACTGGTCTATAGTTATTTGGAAGATCCTTCTTGCCCTTTTTGGGAATGGGCTGAACGCGAGCAATCTTTCAACAAGAAGAAAAAACACTTTTCTTGTAGGACAAGTTGAAAAGTCTGCAAAATACTGGTGCGAGTTCATTTGCGCATTTTTTGAGTATGATGCCTTTCATCAAGACCAGACGCCTTGTTCATATTGAGCTGTTTCAGAATTCATCTGACCAGACGTTGTCGAAAAGTTGTTTCTGGCATTGTGGATTCTAGTGTGGAAATAGTGGGTGGTGCTTTTCCCAGAAAACCGACTGGGGAGTGAGACGCAAATTGTTCAGCTAGTAGATTTGCTTTTTCTATGGCTGTTGTTGTAATTGAACCATCCGCTTGTGTTAGTGGTGAAATTGTGGATTTTGTGAAGTTTTGATTAACAGTTTTAGCTACCGACCAGAAGAATCTCAACCCGTTGGGATTGGCAAGCAGTTTATCCCCAATTCTCTGATTGTGAAGTTTTTTGCTGTCATTTATCCTAAGTTTGCAGCTGTTGCGAGCATTGACAAACCTTGTTCGGTTGTCGGTACTTGGATTTTTGAGAGTATACCACTGAAATATGTCTCATCATTCAATTGAATATACCTTCATTTTACAGTGTTCTCAATGGTTCTAATAGAGTATTTTATGTTGCTCTTCACATTGATATCAAATTATATAGTTCTGAATGAACCAATTACATATAAATAAATGAACTCAACATCAAGTCCGATTTTTCGAACTATATGATATATAGTGAAACATGTAATTTATCAGAAATTCTCAGTGCAACTTGAAACTTAATAGCTAATACCAAATTATCCCCTTTTCTTATTGAATTTAAATCATAAGGCCTTTTTTGACAGAATTAATAATAAATTTATGAACATATAAAGACATATTCTAAATATATTACCATCTACTCCTAACTGTAGGTACCTTCAGAAAAATGCTAAAAATACGCCTATGACAATAATTTGTATCGAACAAAAAATATGTAGTACTTATATCTTTGAATAAAAAAACGAAGTTCCTACAGTAGTGCTTGAAGATGATTCGCATCAACAAGGTGGTTGTACTCTTACTTTTCATAAATCTGATTCTATTGCAAAATAATTTTGCAAGTAATCAGCTGGAAAACAATATGGATGAATTAACTGAGAATCTCATCGAGAACCTAAGAGCTGATCCAAGTTTAGAAGGTGGGGAAAATTCATGTTCAGATCTTCAAATTATATAAAAAAAAAGAAATTATCACTGAAATATGATGATTTTGACAATCATCAAGTGGATTATTTTTATAAAAGTGTATTTTATACATTTTATTGTAAAATTTGTACTAACCGCAACACATGTTTTACTATGCACTACTTTTCCTAAGCCTGTTCAGCACTAAACATTTTTAGGATGGCTCAATTTAATGGAATTTAATATAAAACACTCAAAAGCACTTTAGTATTTAACACTTGAGAAACAGATTGTTTAAGAAGACATGTATTGAGGTTATGTGAACTGTCTAGTGAAAATCTCACAAAGAAGTGTATAAATTATGTTTATCATGGATTCTGAAGTATCCAATTCCATCACAATTTTTTAAATTACGGTCCTGATGATCGCTCGAATAGAAACAATACTGTTACGACTATGCGTGACTTCTCTGAAAATAATGAAAAATAATAAACAACCGTTATCAAGGATAAAAATCTAATCCAGATAAATATACCAACAGTCTGTTTTTTAACCGATCCCACTATTGCTATCTCAGAAACGGTAAGACCTACAGAGTCGGTTAAATTGGACAAGTTTCCTATTTTGGGGAACTACAATAATCTCTTTTCAGATCGAGAATATCAGAGGTTGTGTTTGAAATATTCGCCACAAACTAGAATTGTCGAATTTCGTGTTTCGGCTCTACTGTCTCTATTTCGAATGATACAAAAAAAGCAGAGGAACTCACAATATTGTTACATATCTGTTATAATCTGATATGAACCAATTTGCAATGCGACGTTTCGTTGATTACATTTCATCATCGAGTTCATTTTTTTGAATAAGGACCTGTATTGTAATACATAGCTGAATGTTATCACATTGACTATAAAATCGATGAGAAAAACTAAAGGTCCGTGTTAAAAAAAAAGAGTTGATGATGAACTCCAATCAACGAAACGTGGAATTGCAAATTGGTTTGGATCAAATTTTAACAAATATGAAACAGTACTGAAAGTTCCTCTGCCTTTTTCATATCATTCGAAATAGAGGCTGTAGAGCCGCAGAACGAAATTCAGCAATTCCAGTTTTTAGCGAAACTTGGTGCAATTTAACCGACTTTGGTGGTCTTACCGTTTCCGAGATAACTGAAAAAACCAGGCCTTCCATTTGAAACACAAAGCTTTGATAAGTCAGACGTTTATTAAACACCCTGTATATTGGTAGTTATTTAAGTAATGTATCTTCCATTACTCTCTACAACTTTCATTCGAGACACTTTTTTCTATTTCAAATGGGAAAGTCGCCATAGTCCCGTGATTTACTTAGTATACCGGGTGATTCTCTAAGGTGGCTCACCCCTATTTTTTATTAGTGGAGATAGAAAAACGAAATCCGGAGATTGTATATTATAGTTCAATTTACATATTTTGACATATTTACTTGCTTTGCCGTATTTTCGGTTTTACCAGAAATGACCCCAACTTTCGATTTTTGAATGGGACATCCTATATATTTTTACTTATTTCGATCGAGAATGACATTCTAAATCCAACAATGCTTCACATGTCAGTATTTAACAAATAAAATAATTTTTATTACAATTTTTATTTTTTGTTCTAGAATGTCATGGATCATGTAAATCACTTTATTCTTGATCAAGTAACATGGGAAAACTACGACTAAGAGGCTTATGACTTCACAGTCATCTGAATAATTATTTCACAGTCGCAAATATGAATTTTTCCAGTAAACTTGATTTTTTCAAATAGAAAGGGTGTGGCTCGTCGGCTTTTTGTGAAAGATCATTTTCTTACGAATGAATTGATGCCACACACTTTCATTTTATTTTCTCTATTTTTTCTGAATGATTGCAAGAAACGATCATACCTAATAACAAATAATACGTATTCGGTCCTGTTATTCTAGTTATCCGTGACAAACAATTGAAGCTGTTGATAGGACTACCTAAACATATAGGCTAATGAATATGCTGTCACTTCAAAAAATTTATTTGTTGAATAGTTTATAATTAGATATGGCAAATTATACTAGAAACGAGAGAATTGACATGTTACTAATTTAGAGAAAATCAAAAAAGAATGCAACTGATGCAGCTCAAATTTATGCTCAGAGGTTCCATCCCACTCTATATTATTTTTCAAAAGTGTAAAGAAAAATGCGAAATAAACCAGAAGGAAATGCCAATAAGTTCATCGTCAGTGAAGAAAAAGAAGTAGACGTGTTGGCATATGTTGAAGTGAATTGTACAGCACCAAATTGTTTTTGAGTGTGAAATAAGTTATTCGTCCGTTTGGAGAATTCTTCACAAATATAATTATCAATCATTTAAGTACCAACTACACCAACATCTTCACGATAACGATCACAACCGAAGATTGACTTATTGCAACTGGTTTTTGACTAAATACAGAGAAGATGTACGTTTTCCATTTAAAATTATTTATCCAGTATAATTTGCCATATATAATTATGAATCACACAAAAAATAAATTTTCAAAAGTGACAGCATATTCATTAGCTTATTTGTTTAGGTAGTCCTAGCAACAGTTTCATTTGTTTGTCACGGATAACTAGAAAAACAGGACTTTGTGCATAAGTATACCGAATACGTATCATTTGTTATTAGGTATGATCGTTTCCTGCAATTATTCAGAAAAATAAAAAAAATGAAGTGAATGTGTGTGGCATCAAATTATTTGTATGAAAATGATCTTTCATAAAAAGCCGATGAGCCACCCCCTTTCCAGTTGAAAAAATCAAGTTAACTGGAAAAATTCATATTTGAGACTGTGAAATAATTCTTAAAACGACTGTGAAGTCATAAACCTCACAGTTGCAGTTTTCCCATGTAACTTGATCAAGAATGAAACGATTTACACGATCCATGGCATTCTAGATCAAAAAATAAAAATGATTTTATTTGTCAAATATTGACATGTGAAGTATTGTTGGATTAAGAATGTCATTCTCGATCGAAATAAGTGAAAATATATAGGATGTCCCATTTAAAAATCAAAAGTTGGAGTCATTTCCGGCCAAACCAGAAGTACGGCAAAGCAAGTAAATATGTCAAAAAATGTAAATTGACTATAATATACCACCTCCAAATTCAGTTTTTCTATCTCCAATAATAAAAAAGTTATAGGGGTAAGCCACCTTAGAGAATCACCCGGTATACCACATTAGTACATTCTTGTTTCACAAAAATAATTTTCGCATTTCTTCTGGGAATCAGTTCGACACTCGGCGCGTAGCGATGTGTTGCCATTTTCTTCGTTTTTTTTGCCAGTGGCGCAAGAACGTTAAAAGTTGGAGGCTCGTAATGTACCATAACTGAATCCCAAAAAAAATATCACTTCATTTTCACACTCCTAGAACCAAAATTGTCTCGATATGACAACCTTGATATGACGCCAACGAACTCGCACCAGTATTTTTTAGACTTTCAACCTTTCTTACAAGGAAGATTGCTCACGTTCATCCTATTCCCAAAAAGGGCAAGAAAAAATCTTCCAATGAACAATAGACCAGTCGCTTTGCTATCAGTTAAAAAATCTGTCGAAGTCTGTTTTTTGTTATCCAGCTGTCGCCTCCCCTACGAACGACAACTCTCAAAAGTTGAAACTTGTGCAAGCTAAAGACTAACGTGCGATTCCTTACACGGGTTGGATGATCATCCTGTCTTGCGGTTCAAACAACCGGTTCACACAGCGGTCGATTGAGTGAGTGGAGTAAACCACCCACGTCAATCCACCAGACTACCGTCCCATCGATGATATCAAAAATCATGAAGAAAGCCATGAACCACAATATCCTTAATATTTGGAAGGCTTCAACATCTTGAACGATCATCAATATGGCTTTCAGAAACAAATATCAATAAACGATTTTCTATCGTATGTCACCCATATTTGGAATAAAGCAATTGAGAAACATGAAGAGTCAAGAGCTTGTTGAGCTTGATATTTTTAAGGCCTCTAACCGTGTGGGACATGAGGATTTGCTGGTCAAACTTCGATGCTATGGCTTGTTAGATCATTTTTGTGTATGGCTCTCCAACTTCCTGAAAGAACGTTCCCTGCAAGTGGTCGTCGATGGATATCTCTATCCCAATATATTGCTTTGTTGACGACAGCACACTCATGTCGCGGGAAGTGCAAAGGCTGCTTCTCAAAAGCTTATAACACTGTTCTGAATCAGAAAACTGTACACACCTCAGCCACTTTTGATGCTTCATAAAGCTCACATTAGACCTTCTTTGGAGTATTGTTCTCATGTTAGCAGCTCCGTTCCTAAGCTGCTGGATTCTATCCAGAAAACAGCCATCCGCCTGATTGGAGATACGAAAATCACTTACCTTGATAGTCTGGAACATCGAAGAAAGGTTGGAGATTTGTCTCTCTTCTATAGAAACTTCCACGGGAAGTGTTCAAGAGACTTGGCATATTTGATTCCACCAAGAGCGGTGCATATCAGAAATACGCGATGGACTGTGGCTGCTCATCGTTTTGAGGTTCAACTCAGTACATCTCAAACTGCTTAGGAACTCTTTCATTTGGAGAACTGCGTTTATATGAAATAGGCTTCCTGAGAACGTTTTTCTAAATGAATTTAATCCCTAGCGATTCAAATCCAACGTGAATCGCTAGTTTTATACAGGCACCGCTCTTAGAGCGCCTTAAGGATTTTTCTATAGTGCTTGTGTTTTGTCCTTAAAAAACCTTTCATTCTCACACATCTCAGGTACAACTTCATAAATAAATTGAAAGGGGTATTTTTACGAGAGATTAGTTTTTGGGAAAAAGGCTTTCTGACTTTCATTTCACCACCTCCATACAAAAAATGTGGAAAACTTCCAAATGAAGAAAGAAAGCAACTTGGTTCAAAATAAACTCTATATGAAGATGTGTAGATCATACATTACTTTCAGATATGAACTAAAAGAAAAAGCTTTCTCTGAATAACTGCTTTCATATGAACATTGCATTTCACGAAAGAAAGAGTACCTTCGCAACAATTACTTCCAAATAAACATTGAAATGTACGAAAATCACTTTGGAAGTTTTACACAATTTTTTGAATAAAGATAGATAGAATACGTTATTTACCAACTTCATGCGGTTTAAGAAAAACTTGAAGTGTTATGTTCCACCCAAGTTCGGCTCTCGCAGTGGCAAATGGACATTTTAAGCTGAGACATGTCTGGGTATAACTAAAGTTCCGGAAGTATTTCTCCTACAAAATATGCCTGCTCACCTTTCATCAAATGCTACCTCGAGAAGCGCAAATAGTATAATTCTGTCTCCATTAAGTTGGATGTGGAAACAAGGGTACCCCAATGTTCTATTTTGGAGCCACTACTATTTTTGCTATAAAGCAATGAGTTAGCCACTCTAAACAACATCGCAGGCTCGTTCAAACTATTCGTATATTATACTAGGTGATTATTACTAGTTTTTTGAGTATTTTGTAGCCAATTTCTATAATGAAATAATTTATTTTAGAAACATCACATCGTGCATAAAATATGTTTAGAATGTTCTGAAAAATTCAAGAATCGAATGATATTGGGGGTTACGCATTTGAAATAAAAAAGTTGGTGGATTTCATTAGTTCGGATTTTCATTTCATATATAACTTGAAATCCCTGAAAGAACATTTAAATTGGAAACTCAAATGAATAGCTGCAAATAACAATTATATTAAGCAAAAAAACCCTGAAATTGAATCACAATAAAAACATTGAGCAAGAAATTGAGAATTGAACAATTGAAATAATCTAAGAATTAAAAGATTTCATGCCAAATTACTTTACGTTTCGATTGTAAGTATCCACAATCGTCTATGGGTGATAACTGGACTATTTCTCCAATAAATGACTATTTTCAGGTCATTCGAGTGCTTTCACCTATTCCATCTTCCCTCTCTCCGTTTCACCGGTTTAGTGGGGGATGACCGTTTGGCGAGAGTTGACTGCTTTCCGCTTGATTATGGTTATCTATATGCTAGCTTGGCTGAATGTGTCGGTGGACAACATAAATGCAGCATCGTTAAATTTCCTCCTGAACCAGTGTTCCTTCCTATGGATGATCTCAGCTTGGGACTACTTTATGTTATATTGATGAGTCCTAACATGCTCTGCTATTGCTGATTTACTGGTTTCTCCTCGCTGTGTGTATTTTTTGTGCTCGGTAGTGCGTACTTCCAATGGCCTCTTAGTATCACCGATATTGGATTAGCCGTACTCACAGGGTATCCGGTTTGTTGGCTAACGACGCATTCAGCCAAGCTAGCGTAGAAATACACAACATAATATGGAAACCCATAATCAAGCGGAAAATGTTCAACTCTCGCTAAACGGTCATCCCCCGTTTAACCGGTGAAGCGTAGAGAGGGAAGAGGGGATATGTGAAATCACTCGAATGGCCTATAAATAGTCATCGCTCGAAGGTATAGTCCAGTCATCACCCGAAAACGATTGTGGATACTAACAATCGGAACGTCGTGAAGTAACTTGGCTTGGAATCTTTTAAATTTTAGTTCATTTTAATTATTCAATTTTCAAGTGCTGGCTTAATTTCTTTCATTGCAATTTCGTTCCAGGGTTTTTTTTGTTTATTATAATTGTTGTCAGCTATTCATTTCAATTTTATTTGTTCTTTCAGGGATTTCAAATCATTTTACATCATATCAGACAATGAAATTCATCATGAAACATTGTCAACCACCTTCAAACAAACATTAAAAAAGTTGGTATTGTCCACTGTTATAAGGTAGGGTCAGGTGGGGTACAGTGTTACAAAAAAAAATAAATTGGATTATAGTGACAAAAATATTTGTTTAATCAGTCTCTTTTTTGCATAAAAATAAATTTTAATAATCCCTCTTTAATTAAAATAACTCAAATAGTAACATTATTTTAAACCACTTAATAAAATTTGCACTTTAAAAAAATCAGTCTATTGTTACACACAGCCCCGCATCTGGGATACTCTGTTACAGGGTAAGGGGCAGAGTGTTACAACATAAAAGTTATCGAAAGACTAACAAATAATAAAGAAAAAAAGTGTTACAACATAAAAAAATTAAAAATTAACAACATTTTAACAAATATTAAATTTCTTAACAATATTCTTTGGGAACGTATAGACATCTGTCTGGCGTTTGGTCTTCCTTTCTGCAACATTTTCCAGAGGTAGCACAATTTTGATATCTTCTAAATATACTGTTGCCATATCCGCTTCAATAGGAAAGTAGAAATTATTGTCAACTTTACCACTTTTACGTAAGTAGCTTACGTCATATTCATTATTCTCAATATTTGTGAGTAATTTTCCAACATAATGCCTGACTAGCTGTTTTCCAACAAATTGAACGACTACAAAATCGTCCTTTTTCGGTTCCACAAAATGAGCTAGTGGCAGTTCATCCTCAGACGTTAAACTATCAGAGGAGGCTATCGAGATGTTTTCTGTATCAGTTTCTCATCGTCATCAAATATAACTCTTTCAACTGTTTCTTTTGTCTTCAGTCTCTTGCTAGGAATTCTTTTATTTTTAGGTAACTTATTTTTATTTCCTCATCCCAATTTTTTACGTTCTCTTTCCAAGGATTCTCTTTCAATTTCATTCTTGATAGGGGTATCAGTTGGGATGCAGCTTTTTCCTCTCTTTCTACCACGATGTGACTAGAGTCTTGGCTGAGCTTTTGGATAAGCTCGACATTCTAGAGGAGAAACAAGAATTAAATCAGCAGTAGATGGATGAAGAAGAGTTGTGAATGGAGAGTGTTCATTAGCTGCTATGGATGGTGCTTCCGCAGGTTGGGTTAGCAAACTTGGGCTCACGGATTCAGAATGTCTATTCTTCATCACTTGACGATCAGGAGTAGCTGGCACTTGAACGATCCAAGATGAATGTAGTTTTGGATCAGTAACATGGTCATTACCATCTTGACTTGAACTGGGGGCATCTGAAGAATCTTGCTGAGGTTTGAAGAGCTGTTTGGATCCAAGGGCATAAGAAGACGAAGCTGTTTGAGAATCATGTTTTTGACCAATAGTTTAACTTGTACTGGGAGCACCAGAAGAAGCTGGTTGAGTTTCTATGATTTGACGTAATCCAGAGGCACTAAAAGGATCTTCATGAAATCCATGAGGCTGACTAGGATAGGGAGCATTAGAAGCGTCTTCGAGTGGCCGATTTGTTACTTCGCTTGGCATGAAATCATTATCAGTAAAAATGTGCCTATCAAACGGAAATATTCCAGTTTTGCGAAATCCTGATTTAATATTTGAGGGTGTCATGGCTCGATCGAAAGCTTGTCCTAACAATTCAGCAACATTATAGATAGAAATTGTCTTCCCAGGGTGACGCATCAAACAGGAATCCATTGCTGCGTTGTAATAGGTTTGCAGAGGCCCAAATACCGCCACATCAAGTGGCGGTATTTGGGCCTCTGCTCTGTAATCTGTGGCTCGAGTGTGGAGGTATTGTTAGTAAGGTAACACCATTATCCTTTGCTATATTCAACACTGCAGGTACAGGGGGCTATCATGATTGTCAACTATCAGTAAAGACGGGTTGTCTTTTGTAGAGGCTGTTATTTTCACAAAATGTTTCATGACTTCAGGAAACAATTCGCTATTCATCCATCTGGAGGGTTGTGCTAGACCTAGGGTACCTACTGGTGCACCTTTAATCATGAAAGACTTGTATTGCTTCCTGGGAAATACCATTACTGGAGGTAGTGCTGATCCCGTTGCAGCCACAGCACAACACGTGGTAAGGAGTGTACATCTCTCGGCGCT
>WOGR01029924.1:0-10381 GCA_015342045.1 Leptinotarsa lineolata | reverse complement strand
TATGAATGCAACTTTTTCTCCATTTGACCGACCTTCTAACTCTCATGGTTTAAAAGTTACCAATACAATCCCATTAAAAAAGTGGCCACTCTGTATACTCCTGATCTATCCGACACTGAAGTTTTGCCTTTATTGTTTTTAATGAATCTACTTAAATTATTATTTGTTCTGTAAGCCACATCAGTCTTTCTTTTTCAAAAAACAAGCGAACATTCTACTGTCAGAAAGTAATTTTGAGAATTGTTTATCATGTTAAGAATGGTTCCAAGGAAAATATTATCGATACCCATTCTTTCTGAAAAACGACGAAAACAAGCCATTTACCTGGTCTATCCCACTTCAATAAACAATAATAAGTGCCATAGGACAACGACACCAATAATCATTGCTCGTTTTTTGAAAAGGACAGACTTGGATGTGGCTTACCGGACAAATAATAATTTAGGCAAATATATTAAATAAAAGAAAAACTGGAACCTCCCGCGTTGAATGAATCCAAAACAAGCACTTTTCAATACTCTTCTCGACTTGGTAAAACGCGCATCGAGAAGAGTATTGCATTTCTGGTGATTGGGAAAAGTGCTTGTTTTAGAAATTCATTAAAAACAATGAAGACGAAACTCCAGCTGAACGGAGAGAACTTTTTATGAAAAACTAACATCAATCTTTATTCAAAATTTTTCTCCTTCATTTAAAAATATTTCAAATTCCAATTTTTTTGTTTATCCTCACGATAGTAAGTAGGAAATATTCCCAAATATTAGAATAATATGTGAACACACATGTTTATATTACAGTTGTTCTCAAGAAGGCAATGAATATTGCCGAAAGCTTGATAGATACCAAGGAGCTTTACTGAATACCCCTCTGTTATTAACTGATATCTCAATAAAGATTTGAGTTGAAGGTGTCAGAAGAGTAAACGAAAGACTATCTAATTTGTATAGGAGTTGTATAGATAAGGAAAGGAAAAATTCAAACTATATCAAAAAAATTAACAGTTCAAAAATGATCATATACTTTCAGCTTCTTTTAGGGTGCTTCAATTGTGATTTGAAGAGAAAGTAGAACATTTTTCAACATTCAAATAACTGCCTCATCAGGAACAATAAATTTTTTCATAACTAATATAGAGGTGAATTTTTATAATTACTTTTACTTCAGAAATTGGTAATATCGACTATTGTATCTATTATTATGTATTTTTCAACACAACATCAATAGAAACAAATTATTCAAGAACCGATGAAACCAAACAGAACACAGCCTATAATGTTTCAAAATTTGAAAATCATCAGGTTATTTTATCCCTCATTTCTACTGTGTGTTTTTTGCAATTGGCCAATCAGCGAACATTTGCTTACTAGTAAATAATTGTGACTTTCTATTTGTTAATTGCTAATCGAGTGTGCATAAATTCACCATAAGAAAAATCTGACATATCCGATGACTCATAGATAAACTCAAGGAAGAATCAGGAAGAAATTCCGGAAATCGACGGCCTTCAGACCCGAATAAAAATAGTGACACTGAATGTTCTAATTTCAATGTAATCCTTCGAACCTATTTTCAATCTACAAAATTCTCTTGAGGTGCCTAAAAAAAAATTAATGAGACCATTTGAATTTGACCTAGGAAAACGTTGATGAATTTTGAATGTACTCTTTTTTTAGTACTTGCACCTTTTTCACTAAACATTAATTTTGGTTCACCTGATAAAAGTAATCGAGTAATAAGGAAATATCTTTTTCACAAGAAAATCTAATCTCAAGTCTCAACACAAATTCTTTAGTTTCTATACACTCAAAACTGCAGAGGATTACTGTACCTAATCCCAAGTCTCAGCACAAATTCTCCAGTTCCTATACAAACAAAACTGCAGAGGATTACTGTACTTTTGGGCTATCAAGTGAATCAAATTTATTTTCGCTAATCATCCTAGTGTAGCATTGTGTATTATTTTCCAATCAGTTTATTCTGGAAAGTAAATGAAAAAATTTATTCTGCCCTTTTTTAACATATCAACTCTACACACGGGGTGTCTAAATGAAAACTTCCATCTATTTTGGAAATACTCAAAATCTCCTATATTCGTCCCCACATTTTTACGCCCACATGTCATTCGTAGCTCAATTGAAAGATTTCGGGTTAGTGGTTTAGCAATTCCAAATCACATGGCGGCAAATATTTCGGTGAAATTGCCTGAGTCATTCCAAAAACGAAAATATAAAATATCTCCAAGGCTCATAATTCAAAAATTTTTTTAGGGAGTCAAGCTGAAAAAATGTTATGAATGTTGAACAGTTTCATGACCGTAAATGTTATCGGTTGTATTTATTGATGTTTTTTTGCACATAATGTGTCTTCTCCATATATCCCAAAGATATTTTTTTCGATGAGGTCTTTCAAATGACATTTTACTCATGGTATGTTAACATTTAAAAAAGTCGTGGGGATCTGGGCGGCTTCGGATATTGTTTAGTAGTAAAAATGTGACCCCTTCAAGACCTTGAATTTCGGGTGTCTGGAATTTTTATATTTCCACCCACTCTGGAAATATTCTGGGTACATTTACAAACATACTGGCGCCATTTTGATTAATGCAATTTGCGTGATCCAAAATTCTGGGATAATATTTTCTGAGACCTTGCGAAAGATGTAACAGTTGAAGTACGGATACCGGGACTGAGTCATGACCCGTGGGAGAAATCGTATCTGCTTAAAGTTTGGGTCAGTGTATGACGAAGAAAGTATTAGGAAAAAAGGGATAGTACCTTTGTTTACAATTTGGATGTTTAAGGCTCAAATAATCTAACAGACTGATAACAGATTTCTACACATCTACTGCACATCTTGAGGGAGGGGCTTATCACCGGCCATGACTCACTCCAGTAGCTGTATGTTCCTATTTAAACAAGTCTCCATGAAAAGTTTTACTTGCAGGCTATATAATATTTCTCTCCTTTTCAGAAATATTCAGTTGAAGTTTTCATGGGAAAACCCTATACAACAAATAAATCGCGATAATTTGGCCATACTGATGGAGACTGCCGTGTCATTGGTTTATTATAATTACATGCACTGAAGATAATGTTTTTCCTATAATGTCTATAATATTGTGATAAAAATAGTATTACATAGTACTTAAAACTCAAGCCATTCCTAGATATATATTCATGCTTGCATTTTCTGACTTCAGTGAATCTTGTCATTTACTCACATGAAATATTAATAACTTGATGCACCTCAGTTGAAATTCAGTGGCAGAACCTAGAAGGCTTCATCATGTATGTCCTTTGAGCATTGGGTATGAATGAATTTCATTTATTTCAAAAATTTCTACATCCCAGTGAAAATATTTTTTTAGCACATCTTAGCATATCTTTTTGATTCATTAAATTAGTTTTATTTTGTGTAATTGAGACTTAGATGATATTTTGTGTATCCTTTGGGCATATCTCAACCAATCGGAAAGCCTTTTTAAACTTTTTGGTCAATAATATTAAACACATGAGTCATTTAGTATTCCAAAGGGATGTCAAACAGTAAAGACATAGTTATTTGAGTTGCTAATTTATGTCTATGAATATTTTCTACAAAAACAACTCAAGATAAGAACTCTATACTTTCAGGTTCAATTACAGTTATAGATATATTTTTAAAACCGCTAGATGATGGACAGACAGAGTTCATTTTGTTTACTCGTTAATAAAATTCTATTAACGGGTACCAATATATTTGAATATGTAAATCATCATTTAATAAAATCTCAATCCTTCACAACATTTTCTTTGGTATTTCTATACATTAAAATTATTGTACAAAACACCCAAACTTTTTTGGTTAATTTTTAAAAGAATCTGTGGTGCTAGCTTATCTTTCATCTGTTATATTCTATAACTTTTGTCAAATACTTGAAGAATATATAAGTAAGATTGTGCTGAATGTATTGTTATTCGATGCAGTCCAAAAAGTTTAATATATTCTTACAAAAGTACATGTTTTTCAATCTATTTCAATTTGATTTTTTATGAAGTTTTTCAGTTGTTATTTGTGTATGTTGATCAGGGATAACATCCATTCTCATCTTCTACGTTGCCAAACACTCATTGCAGGAAGGTCATTATTCGGTGTATTAGTATAAAATGAAAAACGTGTTTTTTGAGAATTCCTTGATACCCCTACAGAAGTACCTGGCCTGACCTAAAGATGACGGTAGTTGTTTGAAAACCATCATTATATTAGAAAGTACACACTCTATATTTCATGTTTAAAGACGCTGCATTGTTTAGCATTTGTTTGGCAGCCATCAATAGCGAATGTTTTCGGTGAATTTGTAAAAAATGGAGAAAATTGGTCATCGTTATGTGGTACAATACTTTTATTTGAAAGGCCTCAGCCCAACCAATGAAAAAGCTGAACTGCATTCTACTCTGGGTAAGTCTGCTCCTTCTTTTACAAAATAAAATATTGAGTAGTAGAGTTTAAAAGAGGCACCGTACGAGCTGCCATGACATGCATCGCAGTGGTTGACCAAATAATAATAATAATAAATGTTTTTATTGCTACACAAACAACAATTACAAAGTACAAAGTGAAGTAATATTGAGTAGCAAAACGGCATCGTTGGCTCTTCTACCATATGAAAACGGTAGAATAGCGCTCTTTCACGCAACCACGTGAAGGGACCAGTGACAAGAACTGATCCCTCCAGAAGAAAAAGAATATACTTACTCATGAACATGGTACAAATGAAAAAGAATATACATATAATTGAAAATAATATTTATGTCACAAAGTGCAATGAATTTCGCATAAGTTCATCAATATATCAGAAGTCTATAGCTAAAGCACCATCCAACAAAAGACCTTTGACATTTTTTTTTAAAGTAAAGATTGACAAGTTTTTGAAATCATCGGGAATACACTTTTAGATTTTAGCGGTGCCATAGGAGAAGCAGGATCGGTAAAGCGAAGTGTTGTGCATGGGTACAGATAATTTTTGTCGAAACCGGACATTTACATTGTGAGCTTCAGGACGCCTCTGAATTTTTGAGTAGAGATATGAAGTTTTTTTGAGTGGAATTTTGTGATATAATACACAGCAATGCAAAATACGACGTTTGTTCATAGACAACCAGTCCAGTAATGTAACTCGAGGTCGGAATCCGTCTTTTAATACCGCATATCAGTCGGGTGCAAGAGTTTTGGAGTCTTTGTAGGCGAGTTCTCTCTGAGTTTTTGATAGCCGGCTCATAAACATCGCATAGGGTTAATTTGCATGCTTTATTTAGAATCTCTCTGTTGGAATATATCAGTTTTAAGTTTACGAAAGCTTTTTTGATTATATGTGATATATGCGTGGAAAACGAGAGGAAGTCATCAATAAACAGGCCTAATTTTTTTTCGCAATTTGACAATTCGAGTATTTTATTGCGAATGTGAAGGAAAATCAGGGGTCGGGATCTATTTTTGGTCGATTTTCTACCGAAAAGTATAGCTTTGGATTTGGTTGGGTTGATGGATAAACATAATTTTTCTGATATATCGACAAGTCTCGCGAGATCTTCGTTAACCTCATTGCAGGTTGCAACAGTATCTTTTTCATCAAAAGCGAGGTACAGCTGCGTGTCCTCAGCATAGAAATGTGATGTTACATATTTCAAATATTCACAGAATTGAGAGGTGAAGTGTATTAATCTGTGAGGTACACCACACACAAGGTTTCGATCGAGTCTGATGATGTGGAGTTCAGTATAAATATTTGTGTGCGTTTATTGAGATAAGCAGCAATGAGTTGCTGATTTTTTCGAAAGCTTTTGACAGGGTACAGAGTATGCTTATAGGCCTTAGATCATGCATGCTTGTACCGTCATGTTTTTTCGGCAATGGAATAATATTTGATTGTTTCCAAACAGAAGGAAAAACAATTAATTAGGCAGAAGTTGAAAATGTGAACGATGTATGGCAAAATCAGGGGACAGCAATACAGGATCATCATTAAGAAAATTTTGTCTGGGCCGGCGACCGTGGATCTGATAGAAAGTAACTTTTCATGAACCTTCAATTCGTCAATGGGAGAGAACGAGAGCTGTTCAATATTCTCCAAAGTATAATTCGAGAAATATTTGACGGTATGTTTGTCAGGGATATTAAAACCTGTACCAGAATCAAAATTACTGTTCAGTACATTGAGATCACCAGTTAAACTGTCCGAAATGAGAGACCTCTTGCTACTAGTAATAATGTTCAGATTTTTCAGTTCCTTCCATATGTTACTGCTAACGTGGGTGAGTCGGAATTGAATATATGCTTTTTTTCACGTTTGATTGCATAGTTTACCTCGTTACGCAAAGCTTTATAATATTCCCAATGGCGCTGCTCTCGAGATTTTTTAAATCTATTATATGCATTATCGCGTGTCCTCATCATCATTTCCAGAGTATCCGTGAGCCAAGGTGCCCTTTTTTTAGTGACTCTANATGTGGATCGAAATTTCTGAAATCACGATAAAAATGAACTGAGGGCTCGCGTTTAATTTTGGCGGTGCCTACAGAGCAAGATATCAAAGCGTGATCGCTGAAAGTCGAACAGTCAGTAACTTTAACGTTATTAATTTTGAGTTCTTCGGATGATATAATGAGATCTAGTAATTTATCCCTTCTTGTGGGGTGATCTACGATTTGTTTTAAGCCATAAGAATCAATAATCCTTTGCAAGCAACAGCTATTATTGCTGCTTTCGTTTAATAAGTCTATATTAAGATCACCTGCACATAATATGAAGTCTGACTTAGGAGCCACTACGTTAAGAGTACTATCAAGCTCATCGAGGAATTGATTTACTTGAAAATCAGGGGGTCTGGATAGTACACCTATACTTATAATTTTATTTTCATATTTCAGAGTTATCCATAGTTGTTCTGTACATGTCGCTCCTATATCTTTGATGCGTTTACAGTTAAATTTATTTCTGCTTATTACCTCATTCTCGATTAGGACAAATCGAAAATCACAAAAATAATGAAAATTGGTCCAGCTTTTCTTGAGTTTTCCTATTATTATTATTACTATTTCTCTTTTTACGGGATAAAAAGTATTTTATGTCCATCTACTGGTTCTAAGCTACCTCCCCACCAATTTTCAGCCATATCGGTGAAGCCGTTCTTGAGTTATAAATAATGTAACATATATAGATGTGTATATGCTTAGTATTTTATATTAACCTGATGTTCTCTCGGAATGAGTGCTATGCACTTATTGAACTTATTTGCTCATTTGCTCAATTATGGACAAAAATTATTTTATATTCGTATTTTGTATTTGAATATTGGACAAATAAAGCAGGTTATTCAATATTCAATTACCTATACCTGCCCTCATTCCTAACTATTTTATTTCAAGTATGTCATTACATTATTATTATATTATTTTAACTATTTTATTATGTTTTAAATCAATATTCATAGTTTCTGTTATGCAGTATTATTGTCTTTCATTGTTTTACTATTGTATTATTTTCAACATTATACTTAATAATTGTTTGCGAAACAAGTGTTACCGCACTTATCGCCTAAGCACTTTATGACTTATTGCATGAGATTTCAATGAAAAACTGCGTGAGAAAGATTTCAGGCAAACTGTACATTGAAACGGTTTCTCTCCAGTATGAATTCTTTCATGAACTTTCAAATCTCCACATTGAGTAAAAGATTTTGGGCAAACCTTACACTGGAACGGTTTCTCACCGGTATGAATTCTTATATGAACTTTCAGATCACCACTTTGAATGAAAAATTTGGGACACATCGAACACCGAAATGGTTTTTCTCCGGTATGCCGTCTTTCGTGAACTCTCAAATCACCACTCCGGGTAAAATATTTCGAACAGAATCCACACTGGTACGGTTTTTCCCCGGTATGAATTCTTTCGTGAACTTTCAGGGTATTGAGACGAGCGAAAACTTTTGAACAGAATGTACACTGGAAAGGTCTTTCACCAGTATGACTCCTTTCGTGACTTTTCAATTGGTTACTCACAGCGAAACATTTTTTGCATATGCCACACTGAAATGGTTTGTCTCCAGAATAGATCCTTTCGTGGTTCTTCAAAGTAGTGCTATGAGTAAATGACTTTGAACAGAAATTACACTGGAATGGTTTCTTTCCAGTATGAACTCGTGAGTGAACTTTCAATATGTGAGACTCAGCAAAATACTCCAAACATATATCGCACCACAATTGTGTTGCAGGATCCATAATAAGTGGTTTAACATCATGGGTCAAGTCCTCACCGCGCATTTGGTCAGAGAACTTTTCTTCATCCATTACCTCACACTTAACATCTTCGTAAACAATGTCGATTTCGTCTTCTATCTTCATTTGTTCGTGATCATCAATGATTTTATTCTCGTCGTTGCCATCCATAGAGTTTGTGTAGGTGAAGGAATCAGTATCAAACATTTCTGCTCCTTGTGGTTCAATTTTTACAGTGACACTATCGAAAAATTCAGCTTCTATTTGTTCAGTTTTCACAAAATTAAATTGGGAAGACATTTCCGTAACAGCATCAATATATAAGTCATTCGTTATTCCACGTGCACCACTAGCCATTGTCAAATTTTGAAAAAATTTTCAAAAAACACAATTATCTTCGGAATATTTTTCAGATTTCCGTTGAAACACTAACACTATATGTTCACAACACTCAATCAGAACTGACTGCTTCTCTGATCCAGTCCCCTATTTATATAGAACTGAGTGTAATTTGAATTGTCATTGCAGCCAATCAGAAATGAGTTCAGTTACAGGTAGAATAAATGGCTACTGACAGGTATCAATATTTACTCTGATTATGATGATTCAATGACATGTTACCTCATTAATATTGACGGTATATTCATCACTTTCACTTTCGTTACTGAAGTTCATTTCGTCTATTATATGAAGTTGAACAGGATTTCAGGGTTTCAGGAGTAGGTTGAGACACATAGTTTCGAAGTTGTAGGAGAGGAATTCTGTCAAAGACTCACATTGCCTTGAGCCTCCGATGGGTAACAGTCCCTCGAGCGGGACCTTCAGAAAAATATACTGAGGTGACAAGGATGATAAGTATGCAGGTTTCTCAAATAAATGCTCACGTGGTCATATGCATGTAGCTCATGGTTGAATAAAGTGCCTAAATGTATATAGATAGATGAGACGTGAAAAATATGAGTGGTATGGCCAAAAAGATTGATTTTAATTCAGGCAAAGTATTCCTGGTGTATTTGGCCAGAGAGGAAATAAAACGAATCACAAAAATATTAAAAAAATTGTACTCGCATTCTATGTTATTAATTATTTTTTTCTTCCGTTCCTATAGTAATTGGGCATACTTGAAGACTGGCGATGATTTCCGATAATTGAAATTCGAATTCCTTCGAGAGTATCATTCTTCGAACTAGGCAGAAGCGAACGTCCGAAAACGTTGTCCCATCTGCCCGTCGATGTATTAACCAACTGCATATCCACATGGCCCAAGACCTCGCATAAGGACAAAAAAAATTGAGAGACACTACCTTGCACTGACGAGTGACCAAACAGCCCCCCGAAACCGGTCTGCAAGTGTGTTTTAATAATTAAAAATCGATTCCGGAAGTTGTATCGCCAACTGCATATGCAGGACTTACTTCTGTGAAGAATCCTGCACTGACACCTGTCGGATATAATCCAACGCCCTTTGTGGTATAGACAAGGGGAGTAGTTGTTTTCTGATAGGTATCAGTCCATAAACCTACTGTGTGGGTGAGATGAGACTGGCGTGAACGAATTGTTCATTTAGATAATTTGTATTACTGTATTCATGTAGATCAGGGGTCTCCAAACTACGGCCCGCGGGCCAAATCCAGCCCGCCAGTGTCATCAATCCGGCCCGCGACAACCAATGATTTACTGTCAAAAAATTTAATTTAAGTATCTAAGTTTAGGCATATTAACAACTAACAAATAATTGAAATGAATCACAGTAAAACAAAAACACTAATGAGATTTATGTAATTGTGATTTTTCACCGACAATACTTTGTAGTTGTTGATCAATTTTACTTGTACCAATTATCAAAAGAGATTTAGGACGCTCATCGGTTAATTGAGATCTGTAAACATTCTTTGTGTACTTCATCTTGGAAAACGTTTTCTCACACGAGTGAGTAGTATCAAAAACAGAAAACAACCCACAAACAAATTTATGCAAATTATCAAATTGTTCCAGTGGAAGACTCTTATAAAATTCCAACAAAGATGAATTTTGATATTTTTTCTTAAGCATATCACTGCACCGTAAATCAGTAATTTCCATTCGGACTTCCGGAGCCAGGGTTTCAATGTCAGAATCAAAAGGAT
>WOGR01029443.1:0-11334 GCA_015342045.1 Leptinotarsa lineolata | reverse complement strand
TGCACCATAGTCCCTCAAATTTCTTTCTAATCGTCTAAACATTTGGATGTTCGGAATACGACGATTCGGGTATAGCTCAACATACATATTCCTTGCCAAAAGAGGATTTCTATTTGATTTTGCATCAACTAAATAGCATATCAGTCCTTTCATCATTTGAATACATCTTTGATATGTTCATAAACGTCTGACAGTTCCCAACAGATATCAACAACGCATTAATTTTTTCTGCCATAAAAACCAAGCAAAACCTACGCGTTCAAAATGGTAAATGAATTGAGATGCTATTTGACCATACCAAATTATACAACAATCGAATTTTTACCAAAAACTGATATTTTCGTTACTTCCAGGATTGAAAATTGAAAAATTTTTACGAATTATAATTGATTTGGAAGAAATAAGCCTTGAAAGAAGGTTTACAATACAAAAACTTCCAAAACGAAAAAGTACAAATTTTCATTGTGTTAGGGTGCCTACCTGTCGAGTTTATTGGTTTGTCGGAATTATATTCTGAAGAAATCGAAACAATTTACAAAAGAAGTAACGACAGGACCGTAAATTAAAATTGTTGTTACTGATGATGGTAGTTTTTTCAAATGAAACGCTATAAAAGTATCAAATGAAACGCTATAAAAATATCAAATGTGATATACCTTGAATTGTGAATTTATCGCTTTATCAACATCTATAATAAAAGAGACAGGTCCGTATTAAAAAAAAGTTGACGGTGGCCATGTGGACACGAAACGTTTTATCGAATAATTGTAATTACATCGTCATAGTACACTTCGAACACAATAACATTTCCTTTTTCCATTTTTGATAGTCTCCGAAATAACAATTCCATACGAAAAAAACGAAAAACAGCATTTTTGGTTTTCCCTGTATAACTCGAGAAGGGCGAGAGTCCCCATAAATTTTCTTCGACGTTTACCTTTCTTCCCATTTAATCGTCTTCGTATCTGTTACGGTTTAGAATATAGCAATGTTACCACATGATAAAAGTAACGGCCTATATAATAATTTTCAAAATGATTTTTTGAAAAACCTTTAGACTATTGTGTGGAATTGGCGTGATTGTAATGCGCCCGACTCACTATCGGAAGGTGGTGGGTTCGATTCCGGCCTCGACCAGATATTTTTCACGAGAGAATTTATCTGTTTGAAGCTGGGATGATTCTGCAACCGTGTTAGGAATCACACGTTGAAAGATAACACCTCGTTAGTCCTTGGCTCGCACAAGTTTCCCAACTTGTTGTTGGTATGGGGGCGACAGCTGATTAACGGAAAAACCGATTTTAAACAGATATTCAGAGTATAAGGAACTTCCGGTAAAATTTTGAAAATTAGTAGAATATTCAAGGGGTAGTGATGGAAGGAAATCGTTTCACCTGAAAAGCTACCTTTTCATAAAGGATTCTTCTGTTTCAGGTGGCTATAAAAATAATAGATAAGACTGTGTTAGATGAAGAAAATTTAACGAAAATATTTCGAGAGACTGCCATATTGAAAAAACTTAGACATCCCCATATAACAAGGCTATATCAACTTATGGAAACAAACCAGACAATTTACATGGTTACTGAGTATGCTAGTAGAGGCGAAATATTCGGTAAGATGAATTCCAATAAATACTCGTAATTTTTTTTATTTTATAGGAATGGAATAATATAAATTATAGTGATTATTGAAGAATTCAGTACAAGAATGTTGATGTTTATCCCATCAAAATCATTTATACTAATCATAAAGTATACGAAGACATTTGAATAATTCTTTCATTCATTGAAATTAAATAAACAAATAAAGAAATGTTCAAAGACCATCCCACGAAAAGGTTCAATGGATATCCGTTGGTTAAAGACCTATTGTCCCATATTCCCCATTTATTAAGAATAAACACTTTTCCAAACACCAGAGCTGAAATACTCTTCTCGACGCGCGTTTCATCTCTCGAAGACGCCAACTTAGTTGATGAAACGTACGTCGAGAAGAGTAGGTATAGCAGTTCTGGTGTTTTGCAAAAGTGCTTGTTTTGGATTAATTTTATGGTAGAGGTTCCAGTTTAACCTTTTTTTTTCATTTAATACCTGAAAAATATTCAGTGTTTATAAGAAATGACATTGATAATTTAGCTTAGAATCTGTAGGAATTTAGCTATTGGAATTTTTTAATTCCTTTTGAGTTTCGCCCCAGTCACCAATCGTTACCCCGTTGAAGTAATTAATATTCATGAGGAATCACAAAAAAATGTATGTGACTCTTTGTTGTGGAATTCAATCAAATTGATTGTGGAACGGTTCACCGTGAGATGGTAACAGAAAAACAAAATTCTGCATAGAAAATACCCGTCATCAGTTTGAACAAAACTCATCAAAAACTATTTGTTAGTATTGTAATTATTCTATTTTTATTATACCTATCTACAATTGTTTCGAATGATTTCATTGTTTTTGTTTTATCTACTATGAATAATTTTGTTATCGTTTTGCTTATTATTGTTTGGAATAAAAATCTAATGAGTTATTGAGACAAGTCACTTTTGTTGAACCTTGCATACTTTTGTATGTTTATTATCATGGAAAATATCAAATGCAATATGAATGTATGTATTCTTTTTTTTTAACCGTTTTCTCTCAAATGATTTTCAAGCCCATATTTTATTTTTCGAATGATTTACTGTACGCTGCCTTTTACAAAAATTTGCTGAATTTTCATTTGTCTCGAAAAGTATTCATTAATTTCTATTTTGTCCCTTTCGAAGTAGTCCTTCTCAGATATAATACACTTGAGCCAGCGTTTTTTTTAATCCTCGAAGCATTTCTGATATGCACTTTTTTGTATATCCTTGAGCAATTTCAGCGATTCGGATTTATCTCCTTACGTCTCAGAGCGACGTCATTTCTCGGGTCTCTTCAATCTTGGGAACAGGATAAAGTCGCAGGTGGGGACAAATCTGGTGAATATGGTGGCTGAGGCATGATTACGTTGGTTTTTTTTGGCCAAAAATGTACTAACAAGCAATGACGAGTGAGCAGGTTCATTATCTTGATGCAAAAGCCATTACCTAATTGTTTTTCCACAATACCGGACGTTTTCTTTGTATTGCTTTTCGCAAGTGGCGCATAACAAAAAAAATACTCCCCATTGACCAAACGACCATGTGGCAAGAACTCCTGATGCAACTTCGTCATGGTAATCGTAGAAAAAAGTGAGCGAAACCTTGACATTTTATGGAACTTGCCGTGCTTTTTTGTTCTTGGCTCTCCTGGGCTCTTCTATTGGGGCGATTGGACTTTGGTTTCGATTTCATAACAGTATACCCATGATTCGTCACCAGTTAAGATGCTTTCAAGCAAAGCTGGATGGCTGTTGACGTCATTCAACAATTCCTGAGCGATGCTCATGCGACGGTTTTTTTGGTCAAAATTCAGCAATTTTGAAATGAACTTTGTTGCCACCCGCTACATGCCCAAAATTTCCGAAAAAATTGCATGGCCGCCGATATGCCTACATCCTCAACAACTTCTCTAATAGTGATTCGACGATTCTCCATAACAATTTTTTCCACTTTCTCAACATTTTCATCGGTTGTTGGTGTGCTGGAGCGTCCAGGGCGTGCATCGTCATTTACATTTTATCGACCTTCTGTGAAAAGTTCGTACCACTTGTAAACATTTTTCTGACTCATAGTACAATCACCTTATGCCAATGTCATCATTCTAAGTGTTTTTGAGCACCTAATTTCCAATTTCACAAAATTTGGTGCAAATTCTTTGATCCATTTTTTCAGTAGCGGAAAAAACGTTTAGCACTTTTAACTTTTGTGCCTCAATAACAAACTAAACATGCTAAACAGCTAAAACTGTGAACATATGTTCGAGACGAGGGTACCAACAGAAAAAATCTGTAATCGAATGTATGTAGCCCGCGAAATTCGAACATTCATCTTATTTTTTGAACAATCCAAGTCCATTTCAAAATGCAGCCTTAACTTTTATAGGTTAAATGACAGTTTTCAAAGAAAAATTACCTTGGTAGAAAACTTGTGACAAGGCTTTTATAATTTTTTATCACATAAGTATATAAAATATATGAATAGTGAATTTCAATACTCCACCCACTAGGCACTAATTTCAATCGTATCTTCTGAACATTCCTGACAGTTGACAGTGGCTTCGTCAATAAATCAGCAAATTGGTTTTCACTTATGTGATATACCACATTGATAACTTGATATTCATATAGATGATTTCTGATGAAATGTAGTTTCATTTCTACATGTTTTGTACAATGGCGAAATTGATGACTTTCGACTTTATCAATGTGAAGAGGAATGGTTGAAATACGTATAAGAAGTTCCTCCAAGAACTTTGATAACCATTTCACTCCTTTAGCTCCTTCACAGACAGATATACACTCGAATTTAGTTGTGGCTAGGGCTACTACTGGCTGACGATGGTTCCAGGTGATAGGACCTCCTCCTAACATGAAAATGTAGCCAGTAGTCGATTTTATTTTTTCTCTATCTCGGAAAAAATGCACATACTGCAAATGCAATATCGGGCCCAGATAATCTAGCAGTATATCTGCATGTATAGAAATCGGTGTGCAGTTGAACATATTGAATTCAAGAATTATTTTCATGGCATATTTATTCATTTTGATTGATCAAAATAGTTCCTTCCATACGATTTCTCTTCATTTCCAATTCAACATAATAATGTTCAGCTCCAACAGTTATTTTCAGAAAGATTTCTACATATTTTTTACATGGAGACAATACCAGTCCGTCATCAACATCAAGTATTCCTTTACACAGATCTGACTTACGAATATCATTATTCGTTTCCTTAGTAAATTTGAAAATTTTGAGTTCCAGGCACCTGGAGCTTGTTTTAAATCATAAAGGTTTTTCCTCGAATCACGGTGTTTGATTCCTTTACAAGTCTTTTAGGAACGTCCATGTAAATTTTTTCAGTTAATTTGCTATTTAGAAAAGTCATTTTGATATCGAACTGTGCAATCTTCAAAACTTTCATTTCTACTACTGCTGATAAAGCTCGAACATAGTAGTAGAGATGTTTCTTTATAGTTGATATATTTGCTCTGTGAATACCCTTTGGCCCCCAATCTAGCCTTCCGTTTCATATGCATTTGCTGGATTCCATTTGAAGCCAATATTATTTCGATTTATGGGCTTTTCCACTAAGTCCCAGCTATGATTTTCTTCAAGCGAGACTGTCTCATCTTCGATTGCTTTCATCCATTCTTTTCTTAATTCCACCCATTCTGTTCTTCATATGATGTTGGTTCAATAACGACTGCTGAACAAACACTTTTGTAGAGCAATTTGGAAGTTGTATGTTTCTACGAAGATTGTACTGATATTCCATACTTGAACAACAGATTTGTGTCTCCTCTTTGCAAATCACAGCAATATTTGAAATTATACACTTTTATAATATATTGGTTGTTGATTGAATGTAATATATATTCTTCATAAATTTCGTTTCTGAAATTATCAAAATATACTATTTTCAGCTACCGTTCTTTCATGAATGTTTGACTTTCGTTGAATATGACATCACATGCAACTATTATTTTCCTTTTCATTGCATCATACATCCTATAGTTTTTGTATGTTGAGATACATTTGCATTGTTTTCGCATCCTATCTCAATATTTCAAGTTATTAAACGGGTATTTGCTAGTTGGAGATCCATTCAATAGTCATTGTTTTTACTTCTGGCTACAAGTTTTTCAGTCCGTTTGCAAGCAACATAGTCCTGGCATATTCTTGTACTATTCACTCTTCTACCACATATATTTGAATGGATTTCAATTACAGATGCAAATTCCTCGAAAACTCCAGATTTATGGAAAATGACATATTTGAAGCTTGTTGCTTCATCTTTGAAAAGCATAAAATATCAGACAACACCATTGCTAGGTTGACTCATTGGATCACATAACTCTACATGGATGAAATCTGATGGTTATTAACTTCTAGTCTCTAATTCTGTCTAGTCGATAGATAACTATGCTCTCCAGCTTAAAGTTGTGATGACTCGTGGAATACTAATATGCGTGCTTAATTAATTATAAAAGTGAGTATGTGATTCCTGTGACCATAACCTCTAGGTTGAATAGCAGAGTTTTCGATGAAAACACTTGTGACAAGGTTTCAATTAATTTTTATTATGGCAACATGTTTTACATAACTTTAAGACAACTCAAACACCATTACACAGGTATATGAAATCAGTGAATAGTGAATCTCAACAGGTAGCATATGAATAAAAAAATAGTAGATCAATTTCCTTGAAAAAAGTTATGAAAACCTTTTTTGTTTGAAGGTGAATGAGAATGTTTCGTGGTGAATTTCATCAGTTCGGACTTCCATTGTCTAATATTGTATAAAATGATTCGAAATCCCTGAAATAAACAATACAATTAGAAATTAAAAAATAGCTAAAATGGCGAATATATTAAGCAAAAAAAAACCGGAAAGGAATTCTGGTTTTTTTTTGCTTATCGGNTATGATCTGGAGTGCTTCTTCGACCGGAACGTTGGTGTAGAGGCTTTCCTCGTCGAAACTGATTAGTTGGTCGTGTTCTGTGACTTCGATTGCCCCACAGTAGTTTGACAAAATGTTTCGAATTCTTTACAAACGGTGATTTTTTCCTTGTAAAGGTTGTATTATTGGGAGTAAAAATCTAGACAAGTTTCTAGTAGCCGAATCTCTGGAGCTGATGATTGGTCTGAGCGGAACGTGTGGTGCGGTGTTAGCGATGATCTCTCCTTTTCTGAAAAATGCACTTGATGTTTTTTCAAAGTCTGATACAACTTCCTTTAATTTATTTTTATTTTATTTTATTTGTTCAATTTTTTCACTCGTATTTTATTTCACTGTGAATTCTTTTCAGGTTTTTTTGATTAATATATTTGCCATTTCAGCTATTCTTTTAATTTCCAATTGTATTCTTTACTTCAGGGATTTCGAATCATTTTATACAATATCAGACAATGGAAGTCCGAACTGATGAAATTCAAAAACCTTTATTTTACTGGAAAATATTAATTTTGAAACACTTTGTCTGATATAGTGAAATAAACTCGTTTTTTTGACTTCTCGACATACATATTTAAAATATAAAGATTTTAATTCTATGTTTCAGATCATCTGGTGGCAAAAGGTCGCATGCATGAATCAGAAGCAAAAAGGATATTTAGTCAAATTGTGTCGGCAGTGAATTACTGTCACTCTCAGGGGGTAGTTCATAGAGATTTGAAGGCTGAAAATTTGTTACTAGATCATAACCTTAATATTAAAGTAAGTGGAAAGCATTGTTCAATTAATGATTTTGTTACAGGCGGTTTGAGTGATATCTACTGATATTGATAAATGAAATGAAAGGAAAATTAATTTAAGAAACTATTGACTGTGATAAAATGTAGGAAAATCATTAAACCAGATTTCATGCACTGGCTCTGATTTGAAATTTCCTGGCGAACGAAAGTGATGTAACTCGATTGATTAATTTTCAACCGAGTATTCTTGATAACTTATTGAATGAATTGAATAGTAATGATTCTTTTGATTCTTTGATTCTTTTAAATTTCCATTCTGAAAGCTGTTTTTTCAATGAAAGAATCAGTTGATTATGATTGAATCAATCTTTCAGTTGGCTGATTTTGGATTCAGTAATCAGTTTACAGAGGGCTGTTGGCTCTCAACTTTTTGTGGATCCCCACCTTATGCAGCACCAGAATTATTCCAAGGTCTCCAATATAATGGACCTAAAGCAGACATCTGGGTAAGTTGGAGTTCAGCTAAGATATTTACCTACATAAGAATTTTTGAGACTGTCAAGCAAAGACTGATAATAGACTTTCAGTCTATGATAACTTTGAAGTGAATGAATATTTTCAGATCAGAGTGCTGTAAAATAAAGTTATTTTTTTGAATATCTTCCCTTAAATGAAAAACATCAGGTGGTGCAGTTATAAAATTTTGAACGATCATTCATCATGAATTTTCTGTCGGTTACCACTGGTTATTCAGAAGAAAGTCCCTCCGGATAAAAGTTCAACAGAAGCCAATCAAGAAATTAAGAAGGCTTCTAAGTTGAATCATTGTAATCTGTTTAATATTTTGTCACTCTCCTCGCATCCTAATTCATTACACAAAAATACTGATTTCGAGATGGAATAAGGTGAACAAAATACATTAATAAACATTCTTTGAATAATTTTATTTATTCAAATCAAGTCAAAATATACTTTATTGTCCGAAGATATACAAAATCTTATCGACAAGGTGTAAACAGTACGTATGCCTTTACATACCATGATTCTGAATTGTTCTAAAATTGTTCGTTCCGTTAACCAGCTGACGAACGTCAACCCTCAGAAGTCTAAACTTGTGCGAGCAATGGATTAACGAGGCCTTACCTTTTAACGTGCGATTACCCAGCACGATCCTCAACTTCAAAATATTGAAACAAGTTTTTGAGACTATCGGTCACGTTATATTGCACCTTATCAACACCTCTATTGAAACTGGCGAAATACCAGAAATATTTCGCCAGAAAAGTAGTATTATTGTTCCTATGCCCAAAATTCCTCATACTATTAAATGTAAAGAATTCAGGCCAATCAACACTTTACCTCCGATTGAGAACGTACTTGAAACAGCAATATATAATTAACTAATAGAATATGTGGATAAAAACGAAAATCTCTAAATAAATTTAAAGCTGAGCTGGATAATAATAAGTTTGTTGTAGTCGTGTTCCTTGACCTCAAAAGAGCATTTGAAACCATTGATAGGTCTATACTACTAGCCAAATTGAATATATATGGAATAGAGGGCACAGTGTATAATTGGTTATCTAATTATTTGACCAACAGAAAGACATGTTCTCTTGTGAAATTGACACAAATGTTGGAGTTCCCCAGGGTAGTGTTTTGGGACCCCTTGGAAACCTTTTCAATTCGACTCCACTTTTTATATCATGGTTTATCAACTCATACTCAAGCGAAATGAAATTTATGAAATAAAAAAAGGTATCCCTTTGGCAGTACGAATTTGGCTATATTTGTGTAGACAAACCAAACTCTTGAAATTTCCCCGATTACTTACTGTAGATGAAACTCGGATATACCATTATATGCCCCAAATGAAAACACAGTCCAATAAGTGGACTTCAAAGGCGGAACCGGCTTCAAAAAAAGCAAAAACTGTTTTTCCATCGATGGCGACTGTTTTTTGGGATAGCCATGGAGTTATTTCAATCGATTATCTTCAGACTTTCCAACCTGTATTACAAGAAAAGTGTTTTTCCTTCTTGCATTCAGCTTATTCCCAAAAAGGGCAAGAAGAATCTTCCAAATAAGTATAGACCAGTCGCTTTGCTATCAGTGATATCAAAAATCATGGAGAAAGCCGTAAACCACGATATCCTTAAATATTTGGAAGGCTTTAACATCTTGAGCGACCACCAATATGGCTTTCGAAAACAAAGATCAACAGGCGACCTTCTATCATATGTCACCCATATTTGGAATAACTCAATCGAGAATTATGGAGAGTCAAGAGCTGTTGCGCTTGATATTTCTAAGACCTTTGACCGTGTGTGGCATGAGGGTTTGTTGGCCAAATTTCGATGCTATG
Organism: Leptinotarsa lineolata; assembly: GCA_015342045.1. Taxonomy (NCBI): domain Eukaryota; kingdom Metazoa; phylum Arthropoda; class Insecta; order Coleoptera; family Chrysomelidae; genus Leptinotarsa; species Leptinotarsa lineolata. Next base: position 1,651 of record WOGR01029443.1, on the reverse strand, counting down.
GCTTGTCAGATCATTTTTGCGAAAATGTCAACAAGTGACATTAATTCAGGAATGGGTAATATTTTGGCAGCGGGAAGTAGATTCGGGGGTGACTAATGCTCCGGCAACAGGAAGTTATTTCAAAAGTGGCTAATATTACAGAGATAAAACAGAGATGTAACCCTAGTTCCATTCACTTAAGTCGACAAAGGAATATTTGAGAAAGAAAACTGAATATATATGTGCAGGAAAACTTGAAAAACCTCAAAAAAGTAAGTAAGACTGATTAGAACCAAATTAATAGTTGGATGAGCTGAAAATGATAACAAACGTATGATGAAGGATTCAAAGGAAACATATTTTATGTATGTATTTAAATTTGCTACTTCTCTTTTGAACCGCACAACAATAGTAATAACAGTTCAGTTACGTGTTGTCGAATAGTTTTAGATAACCGTTGAATAACGCTCGAAATGACGTAAAAATAAATGATAGTCATGATAAAAATTACACTGAACCAACCCATCGCTGTGGAGTCGATTTTATTGATATAACCCCCTGAGATATACTTTGAGTTCATAATCTCCGTTGATGTCTGTGGTTAACCGTGCCAGCTAGGAATTTCACTCACCGAATGTTACAAATACTATAATACGAGTGTATATCGCGATAACTTAATCATATCTGAGCGCTGCGGCTTGCATTTCTTACAAGAACGTCAATCAAGCAGAAAAAAGTTACATACTTTTTCTACTGAAGAAACAAGAATTTGTTACAACTTTTTGCCGACTTTATAAATGAAGTTTTTCAGTTGGACTGATATATGAGGTTTGTTGTTTCATTTTTTGTGTTGGTACACTCCTCTTGCACGTATGTTCACAGTTAGAGCTAGTCTAGCATGTTTAGTTTGTTGGTGAGATGCATAAAAGTAAGAATGGATCAAAGAACTTTCATCTAATTTTGTGTAAAAAATTGAACTGAGTGGTCAGAAACAATTGTACTGCTGACAGTGGCATACGGTTATTGTACTCAGAGTCAGAAAAAGTTTACAAGTAATACACACTTCACAGAAGGTCAAGAAAATGTCAATGACGACACTCGCCCCTGGACCCACAGTATATCAACAACCGATGAAAATGTTGAGAAAGTGAAAGAAATTGTTAGAGAAAATCGTCGAACGACTTATTAGAGAAGTTGCTGAGGATCTCGGCATATCGGTTGGTTCATGTAAAACAATTTTGGTCATGAAGCGTGTGGTTGCGAAGTACGTTTCAAAATTGCTCAATATTGACAATAAGCATCGCTCATGAGAATTTCATAAGTTCGGACTTCCTTTGTCTAATATTGTATAAAATGATTTAAAATCCCTGAAATAACCAATACAATTGAGACTTTCCGAACCGTCTTGAATTTTGCACTTGGATGTTGGAAATGATTAGAAGAAATTGTGACTTTCTGAAGACGATAGAATTCACAGAAGAATGTAGTGTTTCTCGGGACAAGATTGTTAATTTTCATAATTACCACCTATGGGCTGATGAAAACCCTCACGCTATTGTCGAAAGTAACCATCGAAAACAGTTTCCTCTTAACGTATGGCTTGGAGTTATTGGGGATGATTCAATTGGACCTCATTTTCTACCTCCTCGATTAAATGGTGAGGCATACGTTC
>WOGR01029070.1:0-12731 GCA_015342045.1 Leptinotarsa lineolata | reverse complement strand
CTAAGGCAGAAATCTTAGCCGGACAGATGCAGAAGGCTGTCATTCTTGGCTCATTGCGTTTGCTCAGGGCACATGATTCTCGGACCCAATGATCACTTACCCTACGGTGTGGGGAGTGGTCGTTGGTTGCTAATGCTGGCGCGCCCTCTCGAATATATCGGGGCTTCGGGGGATAGGGCCTGACCAGCGCACACTGCGGTGGTAAAAAAAATATGATAATATTGATAATAACTCCAAATTCAAAAGTCCACGGCCTCCCGACAACAGGAAGGCCATGGACTTTTGAGTTTGGAGTGTCTACATGATAGAATGGTACTGAATGTAGGCTGCAAAGTCGTCAGGAGTTTGGATATCCTTCTCTGCATGGTCCGCGACCATGAGAGAGCAGGAATTGGAGCATTCATTTTTAGGGGAGCAGTTCATCCCTAATTCTCTGATTGTGAAGTTCCTTGCTTTCAGCATCACCAAATCTAGTTCGGTTTAGGGCACTGACATTTTTGTTAAACCAAGGTTTTCCAATAGAAGTTCGTTTTTTCAAAAAAGGTATGTGTGCCTAATGGATGAAAGAATAACTTCTGTGACGTCAGATGCACAACAAGTTTATAGATCCTCAGAGCTGAAACCTATATCTAGCCAACGGAAATTTCGAAAATGGTCTTGAAGATCCTTCCACTCAGCAGATCTGTAATGCCAAACTTTGCGCGGCTTAGATTGTTCCCCAACAGTTATCGGTAATTCACTCAACACTAAAATGAGTTTGAGGTCAAAAGATCCCAATGGAAACCTTACGGTGACTATAAATTTCTGGACTGGATGTTAGGTATAGATCCAAAAGACTAGCATATTCTCCATTACGGTCAGAAATCCTGGTTGACTCATTCATAATCTGAGTAAACAAAAGCCTAGTCTTCTTGACCTTGTTCGTCGTTGATATTTGAAATTTTGAGCCATTCGATATTGTGGACATTGAAGTCACCGAAAATGGAAATTTGGGCATTGGGATGACTGATTTGCAGAAAGTCAATGGTGTTTGCAAGTGAAGAGAATAGTCTCCTATATTTTCTATCGCTTGGTGGTCGATAAACGTAGCATATGAATTTAGTGATCTTCTATGATATTATTTTGAACTACATAATGTCAAAGTTTTGGAGTTCCAGCATTTCCTTTCGTTGATAGAAGAGATCACTTCGGATAAAAAGAGATATTTCAAACTTATGGCTGAATCGGGAGTGGAAATCATAGCCGCGATATAGAAAATTGACGGGGTTTGTTGAAGCACTCACTTTGGTTTCTGTGAGTGCAAAAATATGAGAACTATTTGTTTGAAGATGTTGATGTACTAATTTTATATTTGAGTTGAGACCTCTGATGTTGCAAAAATCGATTTTTAAGTCGCTGATGGACCTTTTAGCAACTGCATTCATCATGCTATTTCCCTGTGGGCTGATGTTAGGAAGGCTTTGCTGACTGTCAGAAATAGTGGTGTTCGAATGACTTCTACAGGATGATAACCTCGAATCCTCTCCCACCCGGAGATGCGATTGAGGAGCTATTTCACCTCCGAAGTATTTTGACTCTGGAAGTGTCATGCAATTTTTACTTATATTTTCACCCTTGAAACCGAAAACAGCGGCACAGCAAAGAAACGTTGCCTGAGCCATTGCGATGGTATCTGACCGGGCGATCTTATGAAGATGCCTATATTGTACAGTTTGTCAAAGATAGGAAAAGGTCTGAACTCTCTCTCTCTCTCGCTAATACCGTACAATCTGAAGAGAGAGAGCATAAATTCTCAAACCTCTTTCTATATTTGACAAGCTGTACGAATGGAGTAAACAGAAGAACTTGAATGATTATTACTAATCATTTCAGATGGTGTAAAAGGCCTCAATAAGGAAAAAAATATCACTGTTTGTTTGCGATTCCGTCCTCCCAACGCTCGAATGAAGTTATGTCATAGTCGCTCTTGATGATTTTTCCATTTTCAAGATATATTATATTATACCGTGCGCATCTCGAAGTACTAATACCACAACCTTTTCAGCCAACTGTTTCGACTTCGCACGCTTTGAAGTCGGTTCAACACGTGCAGTCCACTCAGGTGACGATCGTTCTGGTTTAGGTGTGGAAAGATGCATAAATTTGTGTTTTTTTATTATGGAACGGCTTCAAATACTGCTCTGAATCATGAATTCGTTGTTGATTTTGGTCCAACACGTTTCTTTGATATCCCTGAAGCCTCAGCTATCTTGATCAATTTTACTTTGCAATCATACAAAATTATTTTGTAGACATTTTTGTTTTCGTCGGTAACAGTCTCTTTGGGGAGTCCACCGCATCGTCTTCAGTGCTCATTTCACCTCGTTTCTCAGCAAACCACTTCTTATTGGTTGATTTTCCTGATGCGAAGTTCAAATAATGTTCATCACGGCAAGACTTGGTTTCAACAGTATTTTCTCCGCCAAAAAGCAATGCTTCACTAACACTCGAAATTCATTTCATTATCTTCAAACTAAAAAAATTGCTTCGCTAAAGTGTTTTATCCCGAAAATGATAGTCCAACAGCTGTGAGAATGGTACACATATCTTTTGAAGGTTAGGATTGATTTGAAACTAGTAACGCTATCTATGTGTTAGCCATCGATCTTTACAGCCCCGTAAGTATTTAACTCTTTTAGGGTTACATACACTCATTGCTCTAAGAATCCAAGGATGAAAATTTTAGAGAAATTGTTTGTTTAGAAATTGATGCTATTGCAGAAATAAATATAATATACAGGAATTTCCATTTGAAAAAATCATGAATTTCTTTAATGGATAACACGATTATGATTTGTTTGTGTCTTTCTTGTATCTCAATGTATGTGAAAAGTTTACAGTTTCACAATCGATTACATTTCTCCAACATCAACAAAGTTATCAATGGTTAACCATTGGATAGCATGGATATTGAAAAAAGCTATTCCTTATCATAATAGGCTTTGACTATGATCTGAGTTCCAATTTGTTACACTCAATGGCTTTCATGAATGAAGAAAAAAGATATGACACAAATTCATTACAAATACGATAGAAACAGTGTTGGGACATCGGAAATTTATGTAAATTTCTATCCCGAAAGACGACAACCACATCGAACTATGTTCAAGTTATTGGATGAAAATCTCACAGAGTTTGGTTCATTTGAAAAGTCAAGGAAAAAATATGGAGACAGACTGGACCAGGAAACTAAAGAAAATTTGATGAATGAGGTATGTATAAGGTAAGTTAGACATTGTGTCCCTTTCAATAAAAATTAATAATTTGCAGATAAACATGATCGTTGGTAAATATACACGCTAAATATCCTCCGAAATGAATATTTGTCATACAAGTGCTTGGAGACATCTCGAAAAAATCGTTTAAAATATTACATAATACACATATCTCAAAATTTGCATTCAGGTGATCTCGAAAGGCGATTTGAATTTTATAATTGGCTAATAAGAAGAAATTTGACCTCGAATGCGATTTAGTAATACAAAGATAGAATTTCGGGTCCTCTCTCATTTGACTGAATTCTGAATGTTGAAACCTATCACCAGTTTTTAATGTCGATTTCCGAGGACTATTTGGATGATCTACCTTTTGCTAACTATAACATCTGATTTCAATATGATGGTGCTCCAACGCACACTACCAGATTAGTATCTAATTACCTGACTGAAAGGTTTGGTGACGATTGGATAGGGAATAATGGGCCGGTGAGATGGCCAGCAAGGTCTTCAGACTTGAGTGTTATGGATACATTCTTATCGGGTATACGGAAAAATAGAGTTTATGGTCGGAGGAAATATCAAAATATTGAGAACCTTCAACACAGCATTGTTAGAAATTTCGGAAGATTGAGGGGGAGGAAAATTAACCGTGCAGTGAATAATATTTGAAGAAGGGGACAGTTGTGTTATCACGGATAAGCTCAGCATTTTGAGCATTTGGTATGATTTACTTTAGTGTTTACATTTTAGTTAATTACTGTTATTTGTTCAGAGTTATAATTTCATTGAAAAAAACACAATGTCTAATTTACCTCATACACACCTCATTTATCAAATTTTGATTCTTGATTCTGTCTCCGTATTTCTTCATTGGCTTTTCAAACGAACCAAACTCGGTTAGATTTTGATCCAATAACATTTTCGATGTCTTTATACTGTTTCTATCGTATTTGTAATAGATTTGTATCACATCTCTTTCTTTATTCGTGAAAGCCATTTTTAGCCAAAAATTCAATGACTTGTACAATAACAAAATGTTATTGAGTAGGTAAAAAAGGTGAAAATCTAATGAATAGGTAAAAACTGGTTTTATTCAAAACAGAAAGGATCCAATATAGCGCCTATGAGATAAAATTTAGTTCATGATGGTGGCCGGAAGACGAAACGTCGGATAGCAAATCTGAAAACACCATTATGTAGAGAAACAGTGGCAATGTAGTACCACAGAAAAAATTAAAAACCATTTTCAGATATTTCTATTTTTTCCGGATATCTCCGGATATACTCGGAATTTCAGAACTTTTACAACGGCATATTGTTAGTCGGATAAATGCGCAACTTTGTCTTAAATTATTCATCTTCGTATCTCTCATAGTATCCGAGATCACAATGGTGAGGATCGGATTTGAAACACCCTGTATTTATCTGTTGAAAAATTTTTGCCCAATTCTCATCCAGTTATATCATACGCGATTATTTTCTCATATTATGAATCAACATAAATTCCTCTTTCTTTCCCTTTCGTATGTACATGAACACTAGATATTTCACGCAAGCAGTTAAATCAATGATATTATTCATCGTGACGTATAACGAACCCTTCCCGAATTCTCAGAAACCCCAGGAGATATATTGAGAACACATACACTATAGAAAACCACAACCCTAGTTCCTCTATGCCAAGCCAATTAAGTCCTTGAAATATTAATTTCCTTCCAAATTGAAAACCGACTGTTTCAACGTTAATTTTCGCATACTTCGTTCTCATCGAAATTTCCTCACATATATACTATACATAAATTTATCTACTTCAGCCTAACAATCAAACTGTCGTTTGCGATATACACGTTATTTATCTGGTACAAAGTTGGTGATTACGAGTAGCTGTCTGATAAATGATGATTGGGAAATAACAGTAACGGTGCGGCACTGCTGAAAGATAAACCAGAAACCGACGCTTTGATTAATGTTGAGCTACACGCAAATCATATTAACATATTAAATGTTCTGCTGGGATAGATAGAAGAGGACTATCAAGGGTGCGGAGGAAACTTTCTCGTTATGTCAGCGATGAGGTAGTCCATGAATAACGAGAATTCAATGACTTCATGTGAAATGCCGCCATATCCTTTCAATCATGTCCAACCAGAAAGCATTATGCATTATATACAGGCTGATGTGATTTCCCATATCGAACCAGATTCAAATAAAAGGCAATTTCTGGAAATGACTGACATAAAAATCAAAGAAAACAGTATCAACAAAAAGACAGACATCGACAATCTCAGCAAAGTTTATTAATTTTTACCAACAAAAAACCTGAATACATCCTGTAATATTGAAACAATACAAATCACCACGATGAACAATATTGAAAAAATAAAAAAATGTATTTCATATTGTTCACTGTCAAAAAATTGTCATTCTCATGTTGAAATTTTTTTCAAAATTGAAATTTTTGGAAAAAATATCCTCATATAGTACAGGTCTGTTACTGTTGTATCCGTTATTATGTTTTATATATATTTATTATGTCCTTTTTTTATATGACAGCCCTTGATAAAGCTAATAAACACTAGCGATAGCTCGGACAGCGAAAAAGAGTATGATTTACTTTCTAAATAGACCGAATCCCCGAAATACAACTATTCTCTCTCTCTATAAGAATAATAATGATGTTTATTGGCAAAACTGAAAAAAATTGTGCAGTACAAACATGTGAAATATAATTTCACATGTTTGTATTCGCTACAGCCATTTAAATGGCCGGCCATGACCGCGGCCTCATCATAGGTTAACGCAACATAACATAACTTTGACATAAAATTATAAGTGTCACACGTATGAATTGAAAAATTAAACAAATCGTCAGCTGTACGCCCAGATGAAACATCATGAAAACCCATAAAACGTTCTACCACATTACCATCTTTGACATATCTAAAAACGATTGAAAGTTGTGATGTGCAGGTAATATCGGTAGTTTCAACCGGTATACCAATCGCCCAATGTTTTATTATCAATAATTAAATATCAACACTTGCTCACAAGAAGGATTTAAAACTTCAATAAGTTTTAATCACATGACAGCGCTTTCGATAGCAGACTGTACTATCATCATTGTGTCATGATGATAATAGCACAAGTCTGACAGTTCTCAACAGATATCAACAACGCATTCATTTTTCCTGCCATAGAAACCAAGCAAAACCTACGCGTTTAAGATGGTAAATGAATTGAGATGATATTTGATTATACCAAATTATACAATAATCGAATTTTGACCAAAAACCGATATTTTCGTTACTTTCAGGATTGATGATTATGAAAGTATTATGAATTATAATTCATTACGAAGAAATTAGCATTGAAAGAAGGATTACAGCAATACAAAAATTTCCAAAACGAAAACGTACGAATTTCCATTGTGTTAGGGTACCTACCTGTCGAATTTATTGGGTTGTCTGAATTACATTTTGAAGATATCGAAACAATTCACGAAAGAAGTAACGACAGGACCGTAATTTAAAATTGTTGTCATTGATAATGGTAGTTATTTAAAACGAAACGGTATAAAAAAATCGAATGTGATATACCTTTGGGATGTAAATTTATGGATTCAAAAATATCAATAATGAAAAAGACAGGTCCGTATTTAAAAAAAGTTGATGGTGGCCATGTTGACAAAAAACATTTTATCGAATATTCATTATTACATTATTACATAGTACACGTCGAATAAAATAACATTTTTTTCCATTTTTTATATTCTCTGAAATAAAAATTTCATTCGAAAAAATACGAAAAACAGCATTTTTTGTTTTCCCCGTATAACTCGAGAAGGGCGAGAGTCCCCGATGACAGTTACCTTTTTTCCCATTTAATCATCTTCGTATCTGTTACGATTTAGAATATAGCAATGTCACCATATGATAAAAGAAACGGCCTGTATATATATTATCTTTCCATATAACATCCATTATAGAGTAATACGGTTACATGAAGTATATATAAAGGAACGAATAAAAGTGTATTGAGAACTCCACTAAAGTAGGTAGCGAATCAACAAATATTCAACTAAGGGTAAGCTAGCACGTGGGTATAATATTTACAACTCCTAATATTTAAGTATCATTTGATTATTGTTCAATACGTGCTTGTACAAAAAACACTATATTTTCTAGTATTCTACCATGAAAATTCGAAATAAAGTATACAGGGTGTTTCTAGATTCTTTTTTTCCTCTCGTGAATATATAGATGGGCTCAAAATATTACCAGTACTCCATATAACGTTTGTTTCTAAAACCCTTCCTTAGCAAGTTACGGGCCCTCAAAGTTACAAAATGAAAAATGTAATTTTTTGATAACTTTCCAAGTGAATGTTCAAAATCAACCAAATTTTGGTAATTGTCTGAACAAATGAATTGCTTTGATGAGCTTTCATGCAGAAGTCATTTGTTGTGCTACAAAGTCAGTAACGGACTACCCCCGATGGTCCACACCCCAAAACTTTCAAATAACAGATATTTTTCAACAAAATCAGGTTACTCAGACAATTTCCTGAATGAAAGTGCTTATGTGTAAAATTGATCAAACCAACGCTTTTTGATGAAAATGCACTTTTGTTCAACGACATCCAACCTGAGATGTCTACCATTATTTGAAATGAAATATTTTTACAGTAGAAATAACGTTGATGCAACACCAAAACAGAGATAATACAAATGAAATATCAAGTTCTGTAGATTCGTGGTGTTTTTGAAGTAACAGGCTACGCAGATATCAAATTCAGTTCATATTTTGTATGTACGTGTGGAATAATCACGTTTCCTGTTGTGTTATCTGAATCTCATGAAATTCAACATTCGAATGTATCAAATTCTCATCCACAGCTGAAATGTTGAAGAGTTTCACTGATAATTTATTTTGTAAAAACGCACATTTGCTTATACTACTAAAGAGAATAATTATGTTCCATTTCTTCCATAGATGTTGACAAAAAACCTTTCTGAAAGAAATAAAAAAGTGATGAAAAGTGAGAAACCAGAATGCGATTCTGCTTTGTTGTCATTGTAGTTTGCTGAAATGGCCGAACAGTTTATATTCAACGAATATGCAGATATGCATGCGTTTAATGGACGAGCATTTTTTGATGCTTCAGAAGCTCGTCGTCTGTATTCAGAGCATTCTCCTGATTGAACGGTACCGGCAAGAGAAACGTTCGAGCGTTGAAGAAGACAGGTATGTCTAATTGATAATTAATTGGAGCATGTTGTTTTATTTCGATATTATTGTAGGTACAATTTTACCAAAACGAGGTGGCTAGGGCACTCCAAGGGCTGTGCGTACCGTTGCATTGGAGAAAAATATTTTGAAAGCTGTCGCTGATGACCCTTCAATGAGCATCAGAAATCTATCGGAACAATTTCATACATCCAAGTCCACTAGAATAGAGTGCCAGGCCATGACACCTGAAGATTTTTTAGCACGACTGGAATAAGCCAATTAGTTCATGGATAAACAAAGAGAGTATATGACTTTCATTCATCGAGTTTTATTCATTGATTAGGCAGGTTTCAGTAGAGATGGAGTTATCAACTCTCATTATCTCCACATATAGGCCAAAAAAAATCCCTATAGGATATTGCAAACCAAAAACCAAGGAAAATTCAAAGTGAATGTTTGAGATGGCATTAAAGAAAACCATCTCATAGGACCATTCGTTCTATATGACCCAACGTTATTTGGAGTTCCTTCAGAACGATTTGAATGGACTTTTGGAACATGTTCCATTGCAAACCCGAAAAGATATGTGGTTTATGCATGACGGCGCTTCTTATTACAGTTTGATTCTGCGAGACCATCTGATCCATACTTTTCACGATGAATAGATTCCTACAAGTGGGCCATATGCATGGTTACCGGGGTCCCCGAATTTGAACCCATTGGATTTCTTTCTGTGGGGGTATCTGAAAAGCCTTGTTAACGCTATACCTATTCACACAAGCGATGCCTAGTTGAATAGAATAACATTACATCGAGAAGCCATACAAAAAGACACTGGAATGCTATTTCAAGTACAGAGAGGGTGTCTCCGCAGACTACGAAAATGTATTGAGAGAGAAAAGGGTCATATCGAGCAGTTTTCGTGGCGGATTTTCCATTTCTGTTTGATCTTGAGGCTTGCGATTGATATATACACTATGAATTTTGTGGATTCAACGTGTTTGCATTATAAACGATCTGTTAGAACATTTAACCTACAATTAATATTTTCTTACTGGAGCAAAATATCATGAACGGACTAGGAGATCGATCAAAATAAAATATAAGGAACACTGAGCACACCTGAAATATGAAAGAACAGAAAAATCAGCAGTCGCCTTTCGTTTGTTGCAACAAAATCATTCCATAAACTTCAGATCTTCAAGATTAGTTAGACAAGTTAACACTAACAGGCATGTAGATGCTTATGGGAGCTTAAAAATAAGTAAACATAACAATATTATGAATAAAGACAGTGGGCCAACACCAAATAGTTTACTATACAACCTGTTGAAATAATATTTTAGTTATCAGAATTACCTGATCAGTAGATATGACAACACTTTTAAAATTTACTTCAAGACAATAAGACGCAGGTAACTAGTAGAGGTACCCAAGTTATGAATGAGACAAAATCTGTATCTAGAATTAGTTCAATCTTCCTCTTGAAGATGATTACTTGGTGATCGAAACACGTGTCGAGGTGTTGAAAATAACTGTTTGGTGTTGGGATAAAACTCTAGTAAGCTTGATTACTACACCAAAGGTTCCAAACAGTGCATCACAAGTAAATTTCTATTTTCATTCAAATTTAATCTTTGAATAATGGTAGATATCTCAGGTTGGATGACGTCGAAAAAAGTGCATCTTTTTCAATAATCGTTGCTCCTGGTACTTCTACTCGAAAACTTGTTCAGAAGAATATGACGAACATCCAGCAAGAAACCTGTACAAACTAGTACAGGAAACGAAACTGATGAAACGGGTGTCATGAAAATATTGGAGAATAAACGTAATAAACCCAAGAGGCTGCAGTGTTTTCCCGAGACTTGAAAGAAATGGTCCCAATTAACTATAAAAAAACTGGGCACATGTAACGCTTTCTTGCTCTCGATCAAGAAATGAGTAAGGTAACGATTGGTTAATGAATTGAAATGGATTAATTCATCATTTTATGAATTAACGTAACACTCGTTACGCAAATCGTTCGATAGGTTCACAAACTAGATGAATGGATTTGAAACTGCTTTTTTTTCTCAAGGTCTCATTTACTATTATTTTTTCCATAACCCTTGACCACTGAAGGAATCAGACACTATAATTCCAAGCAGATGTTGGTCACGTTATTACGTGGTTATTATGTTAACCCATTAACGACTTGCGTTTTCGCAACGCAATACATAACTGTAATAGTTCAAAGGAATGTTGTGATCTAATATATCAATATTTTTTCGAAAAATGGCAACAGTGAAGGTGGTGAATGCACTACTTGTAGGTTGGTATAAATGTTTGGTCTAGATCTGAAGTTTTTCTCAGACAGTTGATCGTTCTGTGTTAGTGGTTCAAATTTGTCATCTCGCTATGGACTTCCATTTTGTGTAAGTAGAATTTTTCCATTGTTTTTAATGAGAATTATTGATCTTTTATTTGGATTCAATAGGCAATTGATTCAGTTATTCATTGATGATCATTTGAACACTTCAAAATTCAACAGTCATGTGATTTTGTTGCGCAGTTAAGAGCGTTGCGAAAATGCAACGCCAGTCCTACTGACTACTGCCTTTTCAAATTTATATTTATTTTTTAGTGATGGACTCACACTCGAAGAGGCTCCGCAAATGGCTTATGCAGATGATTTAGACGTTGGTGGAATCTATATTGAACCCCCAGAACCGGCCAAGCTGACGGACGAAGACTCTGCAGATGAAGACGGAGGTGGTCTTGTTGATAATTTGTCTGCAAATCAGTTGCGAGCTGCAGCCGAAATAAGCATTCATCAATAAGACAATACAGCTGATAATGAAATTATTCCCGAAGATCTAGAAGAACCCGAAAAAAAACAATAGCCTGTTGACTCCGTAAAAATTTGATTACAGCAATATTTCTTGGATAAATGGTAACGTAGTTTTCAAGGAAAAACAGCTTCCTCAAGAGAACTATGGGAACTTCAAATGCCTTACTCCTACTGAGATGTTTGAGTTATTTATTGACAATGATATTATATCATTATTAGTTACAGAAACCAGAAGATATAGCCGCCAAAATATGTTAATGTACATGTGAACGTGAAGAATCAGTTTTCTGATTTAAATTTTGTATTTCGAAAACTATTGATCTGAAACTCAAATATTTTTTTCCTCATAATTTATCCATTCTATTCTTTCTGCCTCAGCGTTCACTTCACCTTCGACTGTTCTTGGCATCAGCTTCCGACTGATCGACCGTAATAATTCAAATTAACGACAATAAAAGAAAAAGCACCCTCTGCATGTGACTTGGATGGCGTCGAACAGTTCCCGAAGTAAAAACACTTTAAGCGGCTGACACAGCCGCTTAAAGTGTTTTTACTTCGGGAACAACAGCCATTAAAGAGTGGTTCTTGTTCACCGGATATAGTTTTGAAAGGGGCTTGTATGACTGGAAACATCTACAAGTTTCCCTGCGCCGGATGGGAAAACTTGAGGGAAGTTAACACGTGCGGGTGTTGCTCAATTTCGGCTGATCTGAATCTGATATGGTGCGGCGTGCACTTTCTTTGTTCGCGGGATGTTTTTTTAGGTTTGTACACTGGAAGAAAGCGTTCCGTAATTTATGAAATTTTTAATTTGAGATTTCGAATACCAAGGCTCGCATGTGGAATCTGAATCATTTTTCATTTCAACTGAATATACAGTGAATTTCACTAGTTCGGATTTCCATTGTCTAATATGATTCTAATATGATTTGAAATCTATAATCCAGATAGAAGCTGGAAACTGCTTCTGGGTAAAAAGAAATGAAAATAAGCAGAAAAATTGAAGAAATAATTCAAAATTAGTCTAGTTGAGATAGGTTGACGATCCTTTCATAGTATGGAACCATAGGAATACAGAACCAGACACCTTTCTGAAGCATAGTCGCTGATGTCGCTGTGAACGTCGTACATGTGAGCTCTCCACTATATTTCGAAATTAAGTGATATTTTGAGTCTAAAAATTTTCGTGAAAATTCCCAGTGTCATCAAAAAGAGTTTGACCATACAGATCTCGATTTAAATATTCTAAGAGTTTGTGCTAATAATTGTTTATTGTGGTATAATTAATCAATTGGTGAAATTCAGCACATTGTTGCCGGTTATCAAAATAGTGAGAAAATGACTCAGCGTTCTAGAAGTACTGGTAATCTCGATATGATGGACGAGAGCATGTTAGAATCTCTGATTACCAAA
>WOGR01028947.1:0-11556 GCA_015342045.1 Leptinotarsa lineolata | reverse complement strand
TTATGTGTACCATTTCTAAAAATATTCTTTTGGTTGTATTGATTTCTCTATCTAAAATATGTGGATTTTCAAAATTCATTCTATGGTCCTCTAATGTTCTGTACAAAAAACTTTGTATGATATTTGTGTTGAAAGTAAGTTTTGTTTTGTTCGTGAAATTACTTTTAACACTCATATCATAAATAGCTATTACATACTGTAATCGTGACATGAATCGATTCAACTCTTTCTAATGTCATGAATGTCCTATACTATATTGTATAGTGGTCCTATGAATGATATCGGAAATAGGAAAAAGTGATTTTCGTATAAATCAATGTTCGTATGTAAGTAGTTGTCTCAAAGCATTTTTTATTTCGTTTAATTTAATATGGGAGTGTAAGAGCTTCCGGAGAGCTTTTTATTTCAGTTTGTATCATGTTGTTTTAAAAAATGTCTTTGATTTTATGACTCTACTTCAAACTGTAATATCTCAGTGAATACTTATTCGATTCAATCAAAATAAGCGCCATTTGAATAAGTGCACTTTTGCCAACGTAACACAAGTCGAATAAATCCATTAGCATAAAAATTGTTCGATCGGAATTCGATGAAGTTGACGAAGGCTGTTTTTGCCTGGTCCTGATTGCTACTGGTGAGAAAGTTATTGAAATGCTTGAGGAGATGGTAGTTGGTTGGCGAAAAGTCTGGAGAGTATGGTAGGTGAAGCAGAACTTCGACGCCCAATTCGTTTGATTTTCAAACGGTGACTTGTGAAATGGGCGGACGGGCGTTGTCGAGCAGGATCGGACATCTTCTGTTGCCCAGTACCGGCTGCAGCTGAGGCAATTTTCGGTACATTTCGTCCATTTCCTCACAATAGGGCCCTGCTGTGATCGTTTGGCCTGGTTGGAGAAAGTTATAGTGAACACACCGGCCGCTAACCACTATACAGTGGGAAAAGAAGCGAAAAATTGAAATTTGGATAAATGAACAGCATTAATGTATGGAGTACAAAATTCTCTATAGATCGGTATACACCAAGACACAGTAGAATAAATATATACTGAGATATGGAGTTACAAAAACACATGACATTGAAACGGACAAAACTTTTGAAACAACCATTTATGCATGCTATACATGACTTTGTGAAGAGTTTATCCTGAACTTAATTGTTCTCTTCCTTTCTCCAGAAGTTTCCCACATTTCTTGTTTGTTTCTATATACTGCACACTATTTTTTCTTCCGCCATCTCTGTCTCTTGTTATTTCGACTCCTCAGCTGACACACACATTTGAACCGCTTTTTTCAGTTCCAAATTATCATCTTCTAACAATCGTTGTTTCTAACTCAACCGAGAGCAGCCCAGTCATCAACAGTGAACACATTACACTTTCTTCTATGTTACCAAACTCACAGTTTTTTGCCCTATTCCTAAGTTTAGTTACATATTGTTGAAATGTTTTTTCATCCAATTTCTTTCTATTGATGAACTTGTACCTTTTGAAGGTAAGATTTTCTTTCAGTTGAAAATGCTCTCTGATTTTCTTTATCAAAAATTCAATTCTATCTTTTTCTGCTTCCGAAAATTAAAAATAATTATAAATGTGCACTTCTTCATTCCCAATATATTACTGTAGATTATTATTTTTTACCTTTCTGCTGCTCTGAGATACCTTTTAAAATTTTTTACAGAGAACTTCCATTTCTCCAAAACATTTCCATTCGTGTCGATAATCTGACATAACGCTTATTCCACACTCTCAAAATTCACACAAATCTTTATTTCTTAACAATTGTTCGTATCGCCATGAAATGATTCTACGTTTTCATTTCAGACTGGTTTATTTTTATAGCAAACAACAGTTATTAAAAAACATATACAGAAATGGGAACTATGTTATTACAGTGCAGACAGAAACTAATGTTTAATTGAGAGTATTTTTATTATTGTGATGAATGTGAATAAAAAACATTGTCAGAAAGATATTCAATTCAATTTTTACATTATAACATATTTGCATATAGCTTACATCCTTAGTTATAAATTTTTTAATTAAAACTATATGTGTACTAATACATGTTTCTAGTATAGAATTTTCTATTTTCATGAAGGTCACTGAAATCTAATGAAAAATTGTTATCTATTGAAAACTATTTTAACACAATATTTGAAAATCAGATAACAAATTCAATATTGCAACGATTTCAATTTTTCAAAGATTTCAACTGAAAATATTTGTAAATAAAAAATTTTCAGACATTCATTTAATTTCATTTGATAAAGTTTGAGTTATTCGTATGTTTTGACAAATTTTTCGATGGTAGAGTTACTTTCCATTCACACAATTTGAAAGTAGGTAATTCATCCAAAAAATAAAACTGGAAATTGAAATGTTTTCTTAACATCAGTATTTTAAGCAGAAAATGGGGTATTTTCTATAGGTTTTCAAATAAAAACGTAATACTGATCATTACTATTCAAAAAATCATAACATACTCAGAATACAAAAGGGTAAGTTTCCATCAAATACTGTGAAAGATTAATCATTTTTGGAAAATGTTGTAGATCTTCATATTTCCCACAACTTTTATATTCATCTTTTTTTTCATTGAAAGGTCTAGTTTTAATTAAAATCATGAAATACCATTTTCCACCCTTAAAATTCACCCTATTTCATCCCTCGTAGATAACTTGGATAGACTTATATTCATTCTTTCCGTAATGAACACTACATTTCCTTTCTTTTTAACTATTTTTATGCTGTTATTAATTCTAACCTACCTCTTCAAAAATTATTTGCATCCGTCTATCAATAATCAATCATATCTAGACCTTTGACAACACCGCTCGCTTACTCACCTCCCCTTAGGTGAAGTCTTCATCCGCGGAGGCCACGAAACGAAGAAATCGCAATTCACGTCCTCGCCACTTCTTCGACCGCTTCCGCTGCTGATCGTGAATGCGCGACAGTCCCGCGCAATCAAACGGTCCGCCGGCGTTTCAACAATGCGATGCAAGAAACCGGCTGTCAGACCGCGTCAGTACCGCGAGTAATACGTATGTATAAACCGAAAACAATGGCAGGCAACATCGTGGCCGAGTGGCTGCGATCACTGCATCTTGGCCAATACGCAGAAAGTTTCATCGACAACGGGTACGACGATCTCGAAATATGCAAACAGGTCGGTGATCCCGATCTGGACGCAATCGGAGTGTTCAATCCAGTGCATCGAAGCAGGTTGTTGCAATCGGTGAGGACTCTTCGGGAAGAGGGGGCCGCTTCCGTGTATTTTACCCTCGAGGAGAGTGTGGCGGTGCACGAAGAGTGTTTTTGTGACAATGTGAGTGCCAGGTCGTCCAGAACTTCCTCGGGACGCTCCGAAAAAGATGCCCTGACTAGCACCAGCAGGGTGAACGCTTCTCCGGGCGCTTCTTCTGCCGAGAGCGGGCAAGAAGTCGCTGCCAAATATCTGGACGAGTATGAGGAAGGAAAGGCCGAGCTGGTGAAGATCCCGAGGATGCAGCTGAAGGTCTTGCTGAGGGAGAAGCTGTCTCAAGATGGCATCAGGTTGAGCTGTCAACCTTATTCAACACAGGTTAGTCCATGTGATTCATAGCCTTCTTTTGTTTCTTTGTTGGTGTTACTATCTCGATAAACTGAAATGCACTACAACTAGTTTGTGAATACATTCGATTTTCAAATCAAGGAATGCTAAGTTTTAATACGTTACGTATCAAAACAGTTTCACAAACGTAGGTAAAGTTTATAATTTTCTGTACTTAAAAAACTATCAAGGTTTTCAATACCAATTTATTCATCTTACTTAACGAAACTCAACACGGCTAGTTGTCAAAATAGATGGATTTTAAGTGTCTAAACGATATTGTGTTTACATATATTTGCCTTTGCCTTGTAAAATGTTTCTCGATTGTGGTTATTTGCTGTTATCTGAAATAGTTCAAAAATGAATCGGGAGTTAAGGCCGCAATTGTCATTTTCATAACATTTATATCTTCTGAATTCTTTATTATCTCCTTTATCAATTTATGGGAAAATAATTCATTTAATTTTATTTCACTAAGTTACATAATAAAATTGTTTGTAGCAAGTCAATGAATAGCATAAAAGTAATAATCAGGTAAACAATAAAAAAAAATATATAATAACAAAAAACACAAATACAAAACTAAAAAAATTGAGTATGTTGACATTATAAACATTTAAAATGATTCACGTATTCTTCAACAGAATATAAGCAAAAGCTCAAAAGATAATTTTTTATTGTTTTTTTGAATTTGGACATAATAAGGATTTTAAAATCATCGGGAAGATAGTTGTAGAGGTTGAAATCTAGAGTGTTCTTTTGTGATTTACTCAAACGATAGCGATTTGTTCGAATTTTGTTACAATGTCTGCTGTCATAGTCATGAAGGTCTGATTGTTTAGGTAATGAAGTAGATTTTTTATGAATTTCTATGAGAACGTTGTACAAAAATAATGTGCTGGGTAACGGCATTATTCTCAAATTCGAAAACAGAGGTTTACAATGATCGCTATAACCAGAGTTAGTTATTATTCTGAGAGTTTTTTTTTGCAATATAAAAATTTCCAAAGCACCAGTTGAGTTACCCCAGAGTATAACACCATAGCTAATGTAAGAATGGAAGTGGGAGAACTATGTTATTTTCAGTGTATCGAAACTAGTTATATTTTTCAACTGACGTAATGAAAAAAGTGTTCTTGATAGTTTTTTGCTCAATTGATCAAATGATAGGTCCAAGTGCACTTGATGTAGCGGCAGAGCTTGCTGAAAACTGTAACTTTTGCGTTTTATCTGTATTCAGTTGGAGTCGATTTGTCATGAACCAACTTCCTGCCTTCTCATCGACTTCATTTGATATTCTTGATAGTTCAATCGCATTTTTGTCAGAGTAGATGAATGTAGTGTCATCGGCAAACNCTCATCGACTTCATTTGATATTCTTGATAGTTCAATCGCATTTTTGTCAGAGTAGATGAATGTATTGTCATCGGAAAACAGAACGGATTTATATGGATTCGTGAAGTTACTTATGTCATTTACGTAAATTATGAACAGAAGTGGTCCCAACACTGATCCTTGGGGAACACCATGTTCAACAAGTTTAAAATTCGAAATGGAATAATTGCTACTGACTGCTTGATATCTATTCGACAAATATGATTTTATGAGGGATAGTGATACTAAAGCCGTGATAATAAAGTTTCTCCAATAATATGTCATGAGAGACGCAGTCTTAAAGAGGTCACAAAGCGTAATAGCTGTGTGGTTACCTTGCTCGAGATTATCGACTACTTCACTCACCACATTGAGAACTGCCTCTACTCTAGAGCGGTCCTTACGAAAACCAAACTGAGATTCGTTGAATAATTTACATTTTCCAAAATATGCGTAAAGACGTTGTTCAATGATCTTCTCAATTATTTTGCTGAAAATGAATATTATTGAGATGGGACGATATTTGTTAACAAGAGAAATGTCTCCGTTTTTAAATAAGAGAATAACTTTTGATAGCTTAAGTGCATCAGGAAAAATACCACTTGTGAATATTACATTTGTCAATTCAAAAAGAGGTTGCAACAATATCTCGGAAGTCTCTTTAATGATATCACTATTTACTTCATAGGCGTCTAAACTTTTGGAATTCTTGAGTGACAGAAACAGAAAAAAAGAGCTGCAGGGTGCTGGAAAATTTCTGAAATTCAGTAAATCCGCTTTGCATACCGTTGGTAGAGATTGAATGATATTTTCAGCAATATTAACAAAAAAGTCATTAAAATTTTCAGGAGATATATCAGTATGAGCTCTATTATTGTTTTTTCCTTCGAGTTTGAAAGAAAAGTTTTTATTTATCAGTAATTATATAACGATAGATTATGTCATAGTATTATCGTATTGTTTTTATTCCATGATAAGTACATACAGAACTCTCATCTGAGTGAGAAATATAATACAATACAGGCATTTCAATATGTATGTGAAAGTTACTCATTCAAGATATTTGAAATTAATTAATTTCATTTATGTCATGCAACAAATTGTATATCACCATGAAAAAAATTAATTTGATTCGATTTGATTTTTCTTGTTATTCTTCTTTCTTCCATCATGAAAACCACCCACGCATCTAATTAAAAACTATATTTTTATCATTTATCCTACTGTCTCAAATTGGAGAGTAACACTGTTCAGATTTTCGAGTCGCATAAATATGAATCGCAAGCTTAGAATTGAGATCTCGTCAATCTTCAGCTAGCACATGTTTAGTCTTCTGAGGGTTGTCATTTGTAAGCTGTCAGTTCTTTCATTTATTGTTGAAGCCACTCAATTCTGAACTGTTTCGTGTTATTTTTCTTATCTAAAAGTAAATAATCATACTTCTCTATTCAACCCAAAACTTATTTCAGGCTA
Organism: Leptinotarsa lineolata; assembly: GCA_015342045.1. Lineage (NCBI taxonomy): Eukaryota > Metazoa > Arthropoda > Insecta > Coleoptera > Chrysomelidae > Leptinotarsa > Leptinotarsa lineolata. The sequence goes on along the minus strand of WOGR01028947.1, from coordinate 5,118 downwards.
TACAGAATAGCAAGAGAAATGACCAATAACTTGCATCAATTTGCAAATGTCAAAACATTCAGGTAAATAAAAATAATCATTCAATCAACAAAAAAATCATCACTAGCCAATAAATTCGTCAAGAATTTACTTTCACTTTCTGATTATTTCACATCCCCTCTGCACGGAAGTCTACGAACAAATTTATTTCAAAATGTTTTGAATTCTCTCACGTTTCTGATAAGCTTCTATTCGGATGGTGTGCAGAAGAGACGGGACGAATTTATTTACCACAAATTTTCTCAGAGGTGATGTTTCTGGATTAATTTGGAAAATAACAGAATATATTCAAAAAAAGCATAGCCATAAAATGACTGTCTAGCGATATACGAATACTCACGAGTCGTTTTTTGCGGTTCATTGAGAACGTTCCGGATCTAAAACGGATTCTATTGGTGAACAGTGATACAGTTTGTTCTTCAACTGTTCTACGATTTATTCAAATTCATTCAAAAACAAGTTAACGAAGGTTATATTAAACTTTCGGTTTTATCTTCTGTTCGTAATTTTCGTTTGTGTCTTGTGAACTGGATTCTGTTTTTTATTCCACCTTCATCCATCAAGGCTCCGTACAGAACGTATTCAATAGAGAAAAAATTATCTAAATGAATTGTTCATTCACATAATTTGATTTAAAGCCAGTCTTCAAGTATGCCCACGAACTATAAGAATTAAAAATTAAAGAAATACATTTATCTATCATACCTGTGACTACGATCATGATTTGAATTTCATTCATTTGAAACAAAAATCGCCCTTCCAACCTTTTAATGGATGTTATTCAGATACATGCTTTCTTGGAGAAAATAAACCATAAGCGCAGTTGATCTGAATATAAAACTGGTCACTGTTGATACGTTAGAACTTGTGAATAAACGATATTCTCGAAAAATACTACTTTTCCTTTTTTCAAAATCAACTGCTTTGAACATTAACTTCGTGTTCTGGCTAGACTATCTTCCTAACTCTTCAAACCTCCTGATGATTATTTAGGCTATTCACAATTCCATCAGCTATATAATGTTACAAAATCCACTCAACTTCAGTTAGAAAAATTCTTCCGGAAAAAATATCCGGTCAAAGATGGATTGAAAACCACCATCTTTGAAACATTATCAGAACATGCGAATGAAGCATGCATTTTTTATTGAAATTTCCAGAGGGATTGATTGGGATATTTCTCAATTAATATTTGTTATGTGATTATGAAACCACCTGAAGAATAAATTGACAGGTGTATATTTTCAAAAAAGAAATTTTCGAAAAAGGGACGTTTTGGCTTTCTACTTCTCCATCTTCATACACAAAGATGGGTATTCATTCAACATGAACTTTCATTTTAAAACTGATTTCAATCCTCTTACATTTTTTTGAATCCTTTCACACAATGTGAATTACTTCATTTATTGACCAACAAATTCGAAAATGAAAAATCGTCAGCTCCAGATGACTTTCTGATGTTTATACTGAGAAATGTTTTTCCTTCATTAGTATAGTCCCAGTAACTGATATTGTGTTCACTTGAAGGGTGTCGGCTTTCTCAAACACCAAAAAAATACAGAATAATGAACCGCCTTCCAGCTAGTCCACGTGGACTCTAGAATCGACGGTTCGTTTTGGATACTTATTACTAACCGAGTTTTATGATTGGCTGAGGAGTCGTAAAATCAAATTTGAAATTATGTTACAGTGATGCATAGAAATCGGTGAATTCGAGTATGGTTACCGTCCGTCGTCTGATGAATTTTCAGTTCGGCAACTGATCGCGATTTGAGTTTACGAATTCGATATTGACACAGTTATAATTGATTGAAATTTTTGTTATCTGTTTAAAATGTGGCATCCTTGTACAAGTACTAATAGTAATAACGACTGTGATAACAACGCAGACTTTTTCCAGTGTAGTGATTCCAATAGCGATGATGAACAATGCGAAAAAGAAATAACAGATAAGATTCGGATGCATTTGAATATTGAAACACAGAGTATTTTTCAATGTATATGAAAATCTAAGTCTACATCTCAAGTAAGGTTTCGAGAAAAACAAACTATTACAAGCAACATCAGATTCGACCGAAATTCCTTGCTCAACTGTACGGAAAATAGTCAAAAATAAACCTTATGAACGCTAGATGCGATGTGATATAGGATTACCGAAACCTTCAGATGTTGATGGGTAACAATTTGTATTTTGAAGATTACTATACCAAAAACCAACTACATGAAGTTTCACAGACAAAAATCATTTGAAAAAGTGTATGCCCTTGAGAGTATTACAAAATCCTGAATCTGTGCAACTCTTACTGCAAGGTTTTTCAAATGAATCATGATTCCGTCAATTCCTCTCAAGGCGTTGAAAATAAATGGATGGCTGACATCTCTCAGAGTATAATTCCCCATAGGAAGCTAGAGATCCAGTGGCATTTCTCAAAAATAAAATAAACGAAATGCTAATTTTGTCGTCATTACAAACTAATCGAATGAAACTGTTCTAGTTTCCCAAAATAGAAAATTTTGTCCAATTCGAACGAACCTGTAGGTATATGATGGAATACCAATACTGGATAAAAATCCATAACGTATTAAAAAAACATAACTTTATTGTGAGATTTTCACTCAATAGTTTTACAAAAAAGCAACACGTGTTTCGCCATACAACGACTTCTTCAGGCGTATTTTCAATAACTAAATTCTACAAATTCAACAATTAATATATAAAATTTTACAATTTGAAGTACCTAAACTTCAAGCAGCTGTCAGGTAAACGACTTTGTATGACTCAAGTGACCTAAGCTTGTATACCAGTTTCCACATTTGAAAAAATATTGAGTAATGAGGAGTTACTCAATTTTACAGGGTGAGTCAACAAGGTTCCCTCGGTCCATGTCGATAAATACTATCTTCAAAAATTATTCTCTCGCATAATTTGAATATTCAAAAAACAAATTTGAGTAAGTGAACGTAAGAAAATACATTATTTTGTGGTTACAACAATTACTAAAACTTGGTATGATTTGAAAAATATCAGTTTTTCGTATAGTATACTTCTGATGAAAAATGTAGTAGAGTGTTGAAACATTTCATACAAATAAAAAATGCAGGGTGTTCCATTTGAAAAAGTTGAATCATGTCCCTTTAAAAATGAATGAAACTTGACCGGTTTTACCGAGCACCCTATATATTCTTTCCGAAAGTTGATATTTTTGAAATCATCATAGTGATATTGACTATCTATTCCTAAAGAAAATCCACTTTATTGATGTAGACATGGGAGTGATGAATTAAAAAAAATTGCCTGCAAAATGGGTTTTTCTGGAATAACTTGGCAATGCCGCAATAGAGATTCAGAAACAAAAATTTCTTGAGAGCTAAAAAATTAGGAAATCGAATGATTTTTATACTAGGTATTCCATTGAAAAATATATAACTTTAGTTGGCCACGCTCGGATAAATCACCTGTATGCGAGAAAATTATTTTGAAAGATAGTACTTACCGAAATGACTGCAAAAAGTTGAGCAGTTGGAAAAATGGTTTCCTCTAATAACAATGGACCGAGGGAATCTTGTTAACTCACCCTGTATTTTGTTATTCAGTAAATTTTCAGACTTCCCAAATCTACTTACTTCTGAACATTCTAGAAGACTGAGTTTTGATCTTTTCTAAATGAAACACTTCCTTTTCATGATTGAACTCATGCAATTTTACTGAAAAGTGGTTTGCAAATGTAAAATTGCTCTTTCTATTTGGCCAATATACGTCTACGCATTCTTTTTAAAAAAAACGGGCGATATTATTGATGGGTTCACCCAAATATGACAATGCCCTCTAGTGGACGTTATCGTATTTTGAATTTGGGCATACCTGGTCCATAGCCTCTTGTAGTTTTTTGTGGATAATAGAGTCGATGATATCCACCTTATTACCGTTGTTGGCCGCAATTTGTTTGATGAAACTCAGCTCTCTCTGGAAATCACTCTCCGACAGTGAAATATTAAACAGTCTGTGGAGCATACTAATGAATGCAGATACTTTGTGCTGGTAAGGGTGTGTGGAGGAATTATGTATAACCATGTCCTCATAAGATGGTTTGAAGCGGAATTAGCGCGGTGGTAGTGTGCCCGATTCACAATCGGAAGGTCGTGGGTTCAACCTCGACCAGATATATTTTTTTCCAGAAAATTCATCTGGTTGAAGCTGGGATGATTCTGCAACCGTATCAGGAAGAATCACATGTTGAAAGGTAAGATCTCGTTAGTCCTTAACACAAGTTTCGACTTCCGAAGGTTCTAGTTCGTAGGGGGGCGACAGCTGGTTAACGGAAAAAAGAGATTTCAGAAATTTCAAAAAAAAATTCGAGTCAAGGTGATTTATTGAATTATTTACATCCCTTTCAGCGGTGAAATTTATTGACGGGTGAATGGAACTGATATATTCGGTTAACTTACCTAGTTGCCTATCTGTACCAGTAAAACAGACAAAGATGTCTTCCACGTATCTGTACCAGTACAAGAAACTGATTTTTATGGATTTTATTCTCAACGTGTTACCGATTATTTATTAGTCCTTCACTGCATGAATAACTTTTTCCCTCGAATTGGAAATGCGATAGACAAATAGTGAGTAGATCTAAAATTTCTTATTATTGTATTTAAATGGTTTTTGTCTGAGAGACACTCAACCAGTTCAATTGTTCCAATTGGCGAAATACTTCTGATGTTGTTCTTCGATTGGTAGATGGTTTAGAGCATTCCAATAGGAACTTAACGTGTGGTAACTGGTATTCCAGTTGTGAGCTGAGCAAATTCCTATTGGAGAAAGGCATTACGTTTATTGGAACTCTAAAAAAAAATAAAAGGTATGTTCCCGTGGAATTTTCACCGAATAAGTCGAGAGCTGTTGGAACTTGTTTATTTGGATTTCAAGAAAATCTTACACCAGTTTCCTTTGTTCCCAAACAGAACAGAGCCGTTCTTCTTATCTCTACGATGCACGATAATGACTCAGTTGATGTGGAAACGGGAAAACCCGAAATAAATCCTGACTATAACCGCACCAAGGGAGGTGTTGATACTGTTGAC
>WOGR01028785.1:0-10191 GCA_015342045.1 Leptinotarsa lineolata | reverse complement strand
CAACTACTGTATTTTTGTCCACCCTGTACCTATTGGAATCAACATGTGATACATTTTTGGAATCAGCTCAGCTAGAGTAATCCGAAAATTGAGATAAAATGGGGGTGTTCCATTTAAAAAAAAATGACCTTGACGTCATTACTCGAACGTAATTTACCCTGTATATTAGATTATTATTTTTAAATACGGTAAATTAACATCAAAAATAGACGTGTTTCAGGATTATTTCTTAAAATGACCTGTTTAGCTAAAAATGGATTTGTTCCATACTTTACGGACACAGTGTATTTACGTTACTGCTTCCATGGACCTTTCATTATTTTCAATGGATACAATTATCCTTCAACTTTTTGAATTCTTAGAAATTTTGAATATATTTCTGATATGAACCTTTCATTTCATAGGTCTCAAACTGCGTTGTTGAAAATTTGTAAGAAACATGTCCAAGAGATTACTATTATTGTTTCCATAGTTTTATTTCCTGTGCATCCTAAAATTTTGATCGAAAGACACAATGTCTCATGTTGAGGACACACACATTCTATTTAGAAAATCAAAATACACAGGTCATAAGGATTTATATATTGTTGAAAATTGCAACAGCGCACCGCAGAAAAACAACGACTAACATAACACCATTTCAGTTATTTAATTTGGCAAAAAGTATGATCTAATGCGAATCTCGACCTTGGCCTTGGCTATAATTAGAGGCAGCTGTTTACGATCAGTGTATCAGATATTTATTATCTATTCCGTTTACAAGCAATAATTGTTGTTCTAATAGAGCCTTACAGAATGGATTTGAAAAAAGCAGCTGTCCTGTTTTTGAGCAGATGGAAAATATATTATTTAGATGAAATTGGACTCAAAAATTCATTACTTGTATTTGTACAGGGTCTGTTGAAAAATATTGCGAAATTAAACAAGTACTTTTCGTGGTATATCTCTATTGAAGTTGGTAGAATTTACCATAATTTTAAAATGTAAAAATTTGTTTGGTATTTTTCCATGGTTCGAGGTTGTTGTCGAATTTTACTTTAGAAACCTTCTTAGTGAGTGAACCACTCATTGCTGGGCTAAAATTAGAGATATCAGGTGGGCTGTGAATTATTTAGGCTAACATAGATGGCGCTACTACTATTGAATCCATATGATTTTTAGGTAACCCTAACCTCCAGTAGACACTTGTACAAATTTCACAGCTGATTTAGATTTATCAAATTAGTGAAATGTGAATGAAATCAATGAATTCTTCTCAAATGCTGTTCCCAAACTGACTCCTGATTATGACTCGAAACATTTCTACAAGCGTAATATAAAAAAAATCGGTAAAAACAACTCTCACGTTTCAGCCAGTGTCTGAAATCGATATTCTCAATTTAATTGCCGGTGTTTTGATCTGTCACCAATACCCAACAAACGAAAATTTTCCCAAAAACTAAGAAATCATTTCAGAGTGAAATAATTGCAAAGTCCAAATGGAACACTCGAGAATCGAGGGCTGAATGCACTGTCAGAGATTTCCGGTTTTGGCACGTGAGAAGAAATCTTGGAAAGAAAGGATTGTTCAAATTGAAGGAGTTATACTTTTAGGAGTGATTGATTTTTGGAAAGGATCATGTAAAGAAGTAACTTTCAGATACAAAAAGGAAGAAAAAGCCCTTTTGGAAGAGCTACTTTCATATAAACATTGAATTACACGAAAGAAAAAATTCTTTGCAAACAAATACTTTCATATGAACACTTAATTATACAAAAAACATTTTTTTTCTACTCAGTTTGTATTCCAAACATTCATTATAGATTCAAATCTGATATCATTCACAGGATTTCTACACAATATACTAAATGAAATGTCAAAAATTTCACTTACATGGAACTCAGCCATCCTTACTGGTAGACACCGATGTTTCGCCGTAAGACACTTGCCTTAGGACTCTTCAGTACCAATCTGGATAACATTATAAGAAAGAGCACACAATTCATTCATAAATTACGATTTTTATGTCACGGAATAAGTTTGATGTCATCGATGACATCGTAATGTCATTTATTCACTTATTTTAAAACCCAGCCAATAGGAATATTGTTCGAATTGAAGGGGTTATATTTTATTAGGAGTGATTAATTTTTTGGGAAAGAAAGTTTTTGGCTTCCTACTATTCCATCTTGATACAAAAATTAATGCATCTATGACTAATGCAATCATTGTTGGAAAGTGAAGTTGATTCACAGGTGTTCAAACGAAAATACTCAGCAAAGATTATAATTAATGGCCTTACTATACAATTTAGCGAAAGAATAAAAAAACTTGGAGGTATGGTTTGATGAAAACTTAAGATTTTCGCACCATATAAGTAATTGTTTACAAAAGGTTTACAAAAGTCCGAGAGGACTATTCGCAATGTGACGGATGAATTTGAGTCCACCGGTTCAGTAAACGATCGACACCCCATGCCCCCTCCCAGGTTGAGTACCCTGAGATAGAACCACCCTACACGTTTACTGTGTGAAAGAGCTAGAATCTCATTCCATCCTCCTCCACTCACTTCCGGGTGGACCTCAATTTGCTGCTGGGCACTTCAGCTAGATTGACATCTGACCTACTGTAGGTTTTTGTACTTTCTTCGTCTGTTATTTTTATTCATCGTGACTTTACTGTATGTAATTTATGCTCCTTAAACTAACCAGAGACAAGTGTCTTCTGGTCGCGAACTAGTGTTTGTGTATCTGAAAAAAATGTATGTTAGATCTATTTATGAGGTTTTTAATACTCACCGGAGCCGCCTAACAGCGACTCTCGAGGAGATTTCTGGTTCTACTTCGTTGGCCTCATGTGCTTATCTCTCTCACCAAATCTGGCGTCATCCCTGTTGATCGCTTCATGTATATCACGCAGCGCTGGACTGGCATGCGATTAAACTCTCTCGAAAACATTTTTGGGGTGTATTCTCATATACGCGTCTATATAGTGGATGTTCATATCCAGGTCCTGGTATATGAATCTGTTAGGCAAATATCTTGGGACGTTTATGGCGGCTAGCATGCAAACACTCATAAACGTCTGGATATCGCGTTTGTATGTTGCACTGGGTTCAAGCAGTGCAGGCATACAGAATGATTTGAAGTTGTACGGTCTTGATTAGCAGCAGTTTTACATGGAATCCCATATTGCCTCTGCGACCTATGATCGGATATAGGTTTTGTCAGACAGCTTTCGCCAGCCCTAGTCCCTGCCGTATTTGGGATCTGAACGTTAGTCTTCTATTGAGGGTGACTCCCAGATGTTTCGCTTCGTGGGTCCACGGAATATCTTGTCCGTTGAAGAAGACGTTCCTTCTGGTTGAACCAGCCTCCAGGTGAGCAGAATCATCTGACTCTTTTAGTGCTAGCTATTGCAAGTATTTAGTAACTTGCGCATGTCTAGTTAATCTCGCCAATAGAGCTGTGTCATCCACGTAGAGTGCCAACTTGTTGAAGTTGTTCTCTGGCTTGGGCACGTCTGCTGTGTATACCGAGAAGAGGTGTGGCGAGAGGACTGCACCTCGTTGGACTCNGCCAACTTGTTGAAGTTGTTCTCTGGCTTGGGCACGACTGCTGTGTATACCGAGAAGAGGTGTGGCGAGAGGACTGCACCTCGTTGGACCCCTGCTACCATTAGTTGCATGGTAAAGAGTTCTTGTCCTGCTCTGCAGTGTAATCGCCGGTCTTCTAGGAAAGATTCGAATAATCTTACCATTTGTTTCGAGTAGCCAAAATTGATCATTTTGGCGTTTTGTCCGTCGTGCCAAACTCTGTCGAACACCTTAGAGACGTCCAAGAATATCGCTCCGGTGTGACATCCTTTGCCCAGGTTGAAACCTTCTGTTGCGTAGTCTATTCCCCTCGGGACTCTATTAAGTGTTCGATCTGAAACCGAACTGTTCGTCTGGTAATATTCCCAGTTCGTTGATTTGTTTCTTAAGTCTTTTCAATATGACTCGTTCTGCCACTATGCTTATGGAAGGGGTTGAGGTTATTGACCGATGCTTTCCTGGAAATATATGGTTCTTCTTCTGCTTCGGAATATGGATGACAAACGATCGATCAACACCCATACGTCGACAAAAGGCAAGATCCGCTGAAAACTCCGCCGCTGACTACGCAGAAGAGAGTGCGCATGAGAATCTCACAAGAACTTTGCCATTCGCTGACCACAACTTGATGAATATTGCGCCGTGACTTGGGTCTGAACCCGTACAAAACTCAACTGACCTTGGAACTCAAGGTGGAAGGTGGAACTGAAGACAATGACGTTTGTTTGCTGAATAGGATCTGAAGCAGTTGGCAACTGAGCCTATTTTTCATCGAAAAATCATTTTCTGTGATGAGGCCTATTTCTGGATGGATGGGAATGTGAACGAACAAAATTGTCAAATTTAGACGATACCAATCCATATGAGATCCAAGAGCGTTCAATGCAACCCGAAAAAGTCACTGTTTGATATAGGTCGATGATTACCAACTTCTTTTGTCTTAAACTGGATCATCTGAACACCAATATTAGGATGGTGCTACATGCTACAAAGTTCATGCTGCATTGGATATTCTGCACTAGCGTGGTCATCTCACGTACAGGTGATGTGAAATGGCTACCAAGGTTGTGTGATTCAACCCCGTTAGATTTTTCTGTAGGGTCTTTTTGAGTCGCAAGTGTATGCGCATGAGCTGTAAATCAGCTGTCCTCAAAGCCAACATAACCCATGCCATCGCTCAAATTCAGCCTGAGTTATGGAAAATTGGACGTTTCGAATGCGGTCCACTCAGACCCTATAGATAGGTGAATCCGTGTTGCTTATCATAAGTGTACTGACTATTATAGTGAAGTAAATACCTTGCTCCGATCCAGAAGAACTAAAACTGTGCAGTATGATTGATTCCTATTTGCAACAACAAAAACATGTGTATTCAATTCATTACCGAAAAAAATCAACTGTTTGAATGAATGAACGGATGAAAATGAAAAAATGTTCTTTGGACCATCTTCCTGAATAGAGATCCACATCCTGGAAGTGAGAAATCTCTTTTTGCCTCTGAGAAAACTAGATGGGCCACTCATTCAAAACCGCCTTATCCACTTTAAGAGGATATACAAACCAATAAAGTGTATTGCACAACAATGTAAGCGGTACAAACGAGTCCATGCATCGTTCCTTTTGTATACAGAGTATTTATAACGCGGGGCGCGGCCGTAAATACCGTCTAATGCTCCGCATTGTGTCCGTTTTTGTGACGAGAGGTGTTGTCCCTATCTTGTAATTATAGTGTTATCGTAGTCAGTCGTCACCCCTTGAGGAGATTTTCTTCTTCTTCTTTCGAGGATCGCGACGAGCCATTGTTGGGAAACGTTAATTATCAACTCGAGTTCATCAGGCATTGTTTGGAGAGGCTTGATTTTAATGCATTTCGAGTTTATGGGAGAAAGGGTGATGCTTTTTTGGAGCCTGAAGTTTTATAATTATCCCAGGACGATTTGTTCCTTTTCGCCAAGGGCGCCGTGGAGTTCAACTCGTTATCGAAATTTGTTTGATATTTTACTCAATTTGAAGAGACATCTTTAAGAGAAATTATGTTGATGATTATTCTCAAGTGGCCAGTTTTTCAATCAATAATTTTCTCTATAAACTTATTGGGATTTTAATATTCCATATTCGAAACAGATAATGAATTGAAAAGAAGTTTATAATTGATATGAATTGTATTAAGTGTAGATGTTTGTATATAAGTAAAAGTATATAAGCATATAAGACATTGCTTTCATTAACATATTTTTATTTTGGAAAAAATACATTTCTGCTCAAGATATACTAATTTCTGCAAGTTTCGTGAATTGTTTTTGTGTTAATATAAGTGAGGAACTTTGGTTTGGTTATATTTTTAGGGACACTCTATGAAGCGATTTGTAGAGTAGTCTTATAATGATTTGTGACTGATATTTCCAGTACTATTGGGAATATTTTGTCACAGACATCAACTTTCGACTTTAGAAATATATGATCATTACAGGTATGACTGTTCGCATGCATGAATTATCAATACATTGTTCATAGATCTATTGATCTAAATTTCATGAAAAATATGGTCGCACTTTGCCCAAATTCCATCTTTTTCCATCCAATCACGAAATATGAGGTGGTTGAATTGCTTAATAGACTGAAAAATTCTAATGCCAGCGAATATGACCAGGTCTCGAACAATCTTCTGAAAAAATGCATGTAAATGTTTATTATAATGCTTCCATACTGTTCAACAAGTCCAACAAACATTGACGAAATTCGTGCATTGATAGGCCTGTTTAATTTTGCAGGTGTGAGAAAAACAAGTCATTTGAACACCCTTGATTTATGGAAAACAGATGGCACTGGTACAGAGGTGTTCCATTTGACAATGAACATTACTAGGATCAGATATTTATTGAGATATATAAGGTTTGACGACATCACTACTAGGGACGATCGACGTATTCTAGATGAATTAGCTCCAGTGAGATGTCTGATAACAAAGTGGAATGATAATCAAAGAAAATGCTTTTCCCATTCGCAATATGTAATGGTGGATGAGAAACTAGAAGCATTCAGAGGTAGATGCTCCTTCCGTCAGTATATTCCCAGCAAATCTAACAAATATGGAATGAAAATATTTGCCTCATCCGATGCAAAATTATTCTATACCAGCAATATGGAAGTATACGTCGGAAGAAATCAAGCAGATGTCCCCTATTATTCAAGATACTAGTACCAAAGCGGTGACTGAACGAGCCTGACAACATCTTTATGGTTCTAATAGAAATGTAACCAGTGACAATTGGTTTACTAGCACTGCGCTTGGTTAAGATTATATTCTACAATATACCATATTTCTATGTCTCAGTTTGAATTGAAAAGGGTATTATTATTATTCTCTTCCAAATAGAATACATTACAGCTAAAGTTATTAGAACTTGCTGGCTCCCAATTGATGAAAATATTATATTTTCCATTTCAAATTATTGTGAACCCTCTTGGAATACAATATTATCAAGTTACGGTAATAAGCTGGTATTTCATCGTTTTGAGTCTACTTTTCCTAATTGTGTAATCATAAAAATCACTCAGTCGCCTATGGCGCTCGCCACAAGCCATAGGAAGTTTGAGATAATTGACAAATGACTTGGCTGTCCTTGGGAGATAATTTGGCGACTGAAGATTGCAGACCAATGTATCGTACTTCCACATAAACAACAGGATGGCCAAGTAACAACTTTAAATCAACTTTGAAGACAGACTTCTCAGTCACAATATGCACCCAAAGTATTTGGATGTCATACTCGACAGAACGCTAAGCTTCAGAGACAACTGCAGTCATAAGTTCGGAATGTAGTGCTTATAAGGTCATACTTACGTAAACCATAACTGTGTCATATATATGCATTCTGTAATTTATGAAGGATAGTACTGTCCCCCGATAATCAGGCTAGAATACTATATCGCAACATGCCGAACCCAGCATACTCAAAAGACACACAACCTGACTTTAATATTTACGTTAAGAATATCTTTTTTCATATAGAAGATTCTCAGCTTTTCATGACGAGCGTTTCTCAATAGATAACTCACATGCTTCTCAAACCTCGAGTTATTATCAATATAACCGTTGGTTACACAATTGTTCGATATCATTTTTATAGTACGATAACCTCTTCATCGGCGCTAAATTTCTTTGCAGCATGCATATTTGAGGGGACCAGATCTGGAGAATACGGTGGATGCGGAAGCAACTCGAAGCCCAATTCATGCAATTCATGCGTTTTCATTGATTTATGTCACGATGCATTGTACTTGTGATGCACTATTTAGAGTTTTATCCCAACATCGAACAGCTATTTTCAACAGCTCGACACGTGTTTCAATCACCAAGTGATCACCTTCAAGAGGAAGACTGAACTGTGTGAGGTTAGTGAAAACGGCACTATTGAAAGCTCGTGGAATCCTTCTGCCCTAGAGCATACTCAATTCAAAATTAATGTTTCCAAATCCTGGAAGTGAGCCATTATGAAACATATGGGATCGGATTTGTTGAGATTCTAATCGCGAAACAACCCACGAATAATAAAACTTATTTGAAGCTTGCATTGACAACTAAAAACACATGCCATTTGGCCCGGGCCAAATACACTTCGATTGCCATCGGCCTCTCGCCTATGCCATAAATTTCAAAGATACCAAAACACGTACTAGTTAGTATCCTGGAGTCCGTGTTATTATAGGAACGAAAATGAATAACGCAATTCTTGTTATACAGCATAAAATAAAATACTGCTTAGAATGTTAATTGATGACTAAAAATAAAAAGGTTGGGTTACACGATTGTGAAAAAGTTTCGCAACTCTTTGTTTTCTTTTCGGTGTCGATGTACGCCACGTCCATATACAAGGTGGAGTCTTACAAATTTGCATATTTTGTTTTTGAGGCGACCCACTATAAAAATCTAACGGTGTGAGTTCAGGTGGATCAGGTAGATCATTCACAGAGTTTCAGATACAAATTGGAAGAAAAAATCCTCTCGAAACAGCTACTTTCATATTTGTGTAGATGGAAAATACTTGTATCCCACACCTCATTTGAACTATACGAGTAATGAAATGCCACAGTACAAAGCAGTCTCTACCATTAACAACAATTTGGACGAAAAATACACAAAAATTTGAATACTCCCTTGAACATGTCTCAACAGAATAAAGAAAATGTATGGCGATTTAAACTCCCAAAGAAGATACAACTTGACGTTAGATTTGAAAATTTTGAATGAGCTGATTTGTAGGGCAATAGATTGGAAAGTGGTTGAATTTAATTCAGTGAAAAATTGGGTTTCAAAACGAATTTTGTCCGTGTCAAGGATTTTCCAAAATCTCTTTAATAAGATGAATGAAAACACTTTTTTGTTTAATTTCCACACGGAGTTTAGCACATTATCAAATAAAACTAACTAACATTTTGGAGTGTGCACACGGATTATATGGGGTTACAAGTAGTCTGAGAGGCTAGGTAGTGATTGAATAGGGGTACAATTATAGAGATTACCGGGGTTGCCAAATTCATAAATTCAAGAGTGGAGACTACATAAATCGTGTTGATCGTTTAGGGGTATATTTTTCGTTTTTTTGTTGATTCATTGATTTCCATGGCTTCCAACAAATTCACTTTCTTCCCTTTATTATATGGAAACTCCTTTTATTACATGGCATTTCAGTGCATCACAGGTTACCACACTGTATAAAGTATTTGTGTCACCGATGCCACCTAAGTTGAGAAATATTCCGAGGAATGCCTACTTGATTGCTATTTTGATGAATATAAAGCGCAAGATAAGTATGATGATTCAGGCTTTCGTTTCCATCGTTAAATCCACAGATATAAAACTGAATAAATGTTGGCTCGCTAATGATGTTCTTGCGTACACATTTTCTTCATCCGAAACCGTCGTTGGATATTTTAATTTGCTTTCAAATAAAGCGAAGATATCGCCGTTTAATTTCCTTTGATGAGTTGAACTTTGCAAAGACTTTCAGATGGGAATATAGCTCAATCGATCTTGTAATTACTTCATCAAGATGAGTGTCAAAGAAACTCTAACAGGTAACGGGTTGAAAAATGAATTTGACGGGGAGAAGTTGGAATAACTTACACGAGTGTAATAAGTACGTGGTTCATAGTAATGGAAAATTACCTGACAGTGACAATTAATGTGAGCATGGATAGTTGAATGGGATGTAAAGAAAATAACTTTTTATTAAGGTTTTCGAACTGGCCCTAAGCTATTTCTTTATACAAGCCATCTCTCTCTTTCCCTCTCTCTATCTCAAACGTGGACTGGTTTGCGGTCAATAAGGTGTATTATCTTGAGGTTATTTGCCGCTTGCGAAAAGCAATACGAAGGAAATGTCTGGTGTTGTGGAAAAACAATTAATGGCTTTTGCATCATACCAACATTCATGCATCAGCCACCGCATTCTCCAGATTTGCCCCCATGCGACTTGTTCCCATCGGTGCTTTGCGACGATTGAGGAGATAAAAGGAATCTAACAATGGACTGACACCTATCAGAAAACAACTACTCCCCTGGCTAATACTACGAAAGGCGTTGGATTATATCCGACAGGTGTCAGTGTAGGAT
>WOGR01028572.1:0-10842 GCA_015342045.1 Leptinotarsa lineolata | reverse complement strand
TCACGAACAGAAGTGTGCACATCTTCTTCAAAAGCAAGTAGAACATCTAGTTTTGTATCATCATTTACAGAAGGACGACCTGATTTGCGTGCATTTCAACTGTACCAGTTTCTCGAAATTTGTTTTCAATCTTACTTACTGCTGACTGCGTTATGCGTCTTTCTGGATATTTTTAGTTAAATAAGTTACACACTTCCATCTGAGTTCGCGATCTGTATCCATACCCAATCATCAAAAGTATTTCAATTCTTTGCTTTACACTTAAATTCATTACTACTTCAAACTAATTCGAAGCAATACTACAGAAAATTCATGAATTATTACAACAACTACTGTCCTATTTAAAAGTTACTACTAAAATAAAAAATCGACGTGTTTCAGGTTTTTGTAAAACGACGTATGGTTTTGGAAATATCAAATTTATTCCATACTTTGCGGACTCACTGTCTAACGAAGCATAGTAAAAATTGTAACTCGAATTTGATAATTATATATAACGTGCCATTACCCGTGCTAGGTAATCGCACGTTAAAAGGTAAGGCATCGTTAATCCATTTCTCGCACAAGTTACGACTTCTGAGGGTTGACGTTCGTCAGCTGGTTAACGGAATGAACAATTTTAGAACAATTCAAACGAAAATATAAATTTCAGGTCATGCTATTTTTTTTCAGTGATATAAGATTAATGAAACTATTCATTTTGTATCAATATTGATTATATAAAAAAAAAAATTAAAAGTTCGTGAATGATGAATATTTTGGACGATAAATTGTAAGACATTCTATAAAAACACTTTTCGACCTAATTGGAAATATCCCTTGAAGGTGAATGTTTCCTATTGAAATATTTTATAGTCATCTTTCTACCACATTCTAAATAAAAAAAAATTATCTTTCAATCCCTCACTACAAATGTGTTGATCTGTTTAATTTTATCAACCTATATTATATCTATATTATGTTATAGAGTAATAGTAGAGTAGAGTAATAGTAATTCTGTCATTCATAAAATAATGGAAAAGTTAGCTGAAATGGAACATTAGTAATATTATAAGCACAAAACAATTTAAATTTCCAACAGCAACGGTAGTCCGGTGGGTTGTGTTACACTCTCAATCAAGCGTTGTGTGAACCGGTGGTTCGAGCCGCAAGGCCGGACGATCGATTTTCACTTTCTATCGTCCAACCCGTGTTAGGAATCACACGTCAAAAGGTAAGACCTCGTTAGTCCTGAGCTCGCACAGATAGATTTGAGACACCCATGATGCCATATTTTCATTTTTGTATGAAGTGTATGTGTGTATGGTAACATTTATTTATTCATTCATTTATTTATTCACCCTAACAGACCACATAGGTCTAATTACAAGGATGACCTTATTACATTCAATGTATTACACTAAAAAAACATAACATAAGTCAGTTACTGACGGGGTCGAATAATAAGTGTGATGATCCTACAAAGACATTGCAACTAGCTGTATAATAACTTTTTTCCTTAAATTTGTCAGGGAATCTGTCCAATCTTAATCGATTATTACATTCAGTTCATTTGCGAGACGTAACATTTATAAACGTGTACTGACAGTTTTTTGAGATTTCTCCAGGGCTTTTCACTGTGTAAATTGTGATGTCCTGTAGAGAAAACTTCCATCACTATGGTATTGAGGGGGCTTAGTCAAAAATGGTGTGAGTCGTACCTATCAGGAAGAAGTCAGATGGTTATATCTTCAACATTATCCGAAATAGTATATGAATATCTCCAAGTGTAGAAAAAAATTCAAAACCATGCGCGAAGCGAATATTCTTAAGATCTAGATCCTCACACAAATCACTCACAAATATCAGAGACATGAACTTCAGTTAAAGCTCTGAGGAACTCCCGAAGAAACAAAATAAATACAAGAAATAAATCCATTATACGAAATGCGTTGTTTTTTATTAGTTGTGTATGATTGAATAAAGCCTCTTGAATTATCAATAAAATCTGTAGCATAATTATTTAGTTAAATGTTAGGTTCCACTTTGTCAAATGCTTTTTGAAAATCTGTATGTATAATACAGATACTGTTGCCATCTGAAGCTCCTAAAATATATTGTACTATGGTAACTCAATTTGTTGTAAATCTAAAACAAGCATTTCTCCCAAACAACTGAACTACAACTTCTCTGGACGAGCGATGAACTAGATGGTTTTATCTCTTGATGACTTCAAGTTGCTCGTTGAAACGCGCGTCGAGAAGAGTATTTCAGTTCCGGTGTTGTTTTGGACTTATTCTGAGCCAAAAGTTCCAGTTCTACCTGCCAATTTTTTTTTTAGTTTAATCATCATTGACAAAACCATGCTTCAATTTAGGTATTGTATTACATACAGTAATGAAAATTCGAATGTATAAAATGATCTTAGCCCAAAATCTTAGCAAAATAATAAATCATCGAAATGCATCTATAATTTCTGTTATTTCAGCTTTATGACCACTTCTGAATATTGGACATACCTAGTTCCACATGTCAGGAAATGTTTCTGATTTCAAACAACGGTTGAAGTTCTTTGTTAAAATGCCAGTAAGAGAGTATGAATAATCCCTCATGAGAAAACAGGGTTTTATGCCTGGATCAGATATCATTTTGCATATATTTTTTTTTGTTAACAACTTCCATCTCTTCGGGGTGGAACTTTATGAAAACATGACTCAGATGCTCAGTGTGACATATTTTGTCAGGAGAAGGTTTGTAATAAACGAAAAGTGGGCATATGAATTAACTGTATCTTGTCTTAATGATCTATTTTCATAGACCAGATATCCTGGCGGTATTATTTTTGGTGTATTAAAATAACCATACTTTATAGGGATTCATTATTACTGAAAATTGTATTTACTTCATATAATAATCATATAGAGATTTTAATTTGAGGCTTGATTGGTCTCCTAAGCCTGCAAATTAATTGTAATAAACCTTAGCTAAATTTCTTGAATCTCATTCTACTTTTCGATTTCTCTGTAATATTTTTGATTATAGTTGATTTGGGCCATGAAGGATGTTTATATAAAAGAATGTTTATAAATGAAAAAATTTCATCGAACACAATGAATAACAAAATTGTACAATGACTACATTATTATCAGAAATGATATTTATAAAATTTCAGTTTTTTCCACAGAGTGCACATATACAGTCTTTTGTTCTAAATTAAACTTGAAATTGGACTACTTATTATGAACTGCATTGAAGTCTACGCAATACTTTGGATAGAAAAAGATAAATATCAAATATATATTTATTTTATCGCCCTGAAGCAACAAACACCCTTGCAGTTATTACAAAACTCTTTTGAACCTTTCATACGATTTTACACTGCGAAAGTTTTCTTCATAACCGTCAAAAACAATGGAAGTGGCATTGTTGTAATGATTGAAGATAACAGATTTGTAATTTGTAATAATTTCACCAAAAGTTTCCTTATCTTTCCATACTAGTTTATGTAAAAAAAAAACTGCCATCAACAACAAAAGGCGTAGATTTTAAAATATCGTGGAGCAAGTTTATGCCGTTTCTATTATTTCAGGATCAATAATCATAACTGCTGCAATTCGTTGGAATAATATTGATATCTTTCTTTTCTCCATCTAACTCTACAGTAGGTAAAGTTGAAACTAGAGTTTGAACCGTGTTTGACTTCGAATATTTATAATTTTCTCCATTAAAGCCAACCTTACTGGCATGTATTCAAGGAAACGCATCATAACACTAGACTTTATTCCACGGCCATGTGATTATCCTATATGGATCGCATAAACATCTGCTCAATTCTTATATCTGTCCAAATTTCGGCCCAAGCTTTCTCATTCCGACGTACAGTGAATTGACCTCCCGCAACCTTCGATATTCCTCTGGATCTATGATACAGTGACGGCTCGTGCATTGGAGAACAGGGGAGGCTAAAGTCATAAAGACTATATTTATACACACAGAAAGCCCTCCGGAGGCGCGAACATTTTTGGGGTATCGCACCTATTTAAAGCAAAATACGTAATATTTGCATAAATGTAAACAAAAATCGTGTATTGCCGAAAATTATACGTATAAAACTGATCATTAAAAAAACAAAAATATGGAAAAAGGGTTGTCTTTCGGTTATTTAATATAAATGAACAATGAACTCTTCTCAGTCAATAAATATACTTTTCTCTTCTAATATAACAGTTTTGTTAAAAATTGCTACAAATATTTTATAAGCACAAGTACTTGATTATGCTTATAAAAACAGGTCTAAAAGTAAATTTGATTGTCCAGCAAGAACCAACGGGGAGGTGAGAGTCGTGTCTTGCCAGGAAAGGAAAGGAAGGAAGGTTAAATCTGGTTTGTTTAAGTGAATTTACAAGGCACCCGCAAACTACTTTCAATCGTCCGTCATTCAAGTTCAATATAGTCTGCGAGGGTCCCGCATTTGGAAAGGTGAATTGAAAGGTGTATGTTGTAATTTTGGATAGGAAGGAAAAAAATAAAAAAGAAACTAAAAGTGAAATTGAATTACCTACTCTGCTTTAAATATAAGAGGAATCCTATTTCTAAAATTGGCAAAGTAGTCAATTACTTCGTCATAAAATCTGGGGTTGCCTTTCACTTCTTTTATATACTCTTTTTCAATTTAAAAAAGATATATTCCTTAATCTATTTTGAGTCATCGAATTTTTTACTAAAGGATTTAATTCTTTTCAATGCTGAAAAATTTTCTCAACTGACGCTGATGTTATGGGAAATGTCACAATTATAGATATAAATTTATATAACTCAGGCATGCAATCTCTCAAATTATTTTCAAACATAAAATTTAATAAATCCGAAGGAAACTTGCAATTTTGAAACATTTGAGGGTCGCTGTACATTACGATTAATTCATTTTTCAGTTGAATAACATCAAAAAATGGATACTGAGGAGCTATTAAGTCGTTTTTGGGAAAAATCTTTGGTATAGGACGAAAATTTTTTAAACAACAACAAATCAAAGGAGTTTAATTTAAGTAAATCTTCAAATCTAACTTTGATTTGCATTACACAGGTGTCCAATATTTCATTATAAATCTGTTTATAATTTTGTCTTAAATCGGGTAAGCCTAAATTGGTTTTTCTTTTTTTCAGCGCCGGCGGTTCGAGAGTTAAATCAATTGATTTGAAAATATTATTAAAAAAATGTATCTTTATGTCTAAAATTCATCAAAATTTCTGTTGAATTGTTTAACCGTTGTTTTGAGTAATTTATATCTGTTAATTTATTTTGAAGAATAGAAGAAACAACATCGGTATGTTCAAATATTAATTTGAATATTTCTAACAAGAAACAAAACTTGTGATCATTTAAAATATATTTGAAACCTCTCGCTTCCCTAAGACTTTGGTCTTAGGTTTTAAAATCGTCACTGTTTAGGATGAAATCAAAGACATCAATCAATTTGTCTTTGTTTGAATGCACTGAAATTACTGCTCTAGATGTAGAATTCCAACGCGTAGCAGCATTCGGCTACCACATATTTCATTTAAAACATGGCTCCTTTTGGTGGATTTTGAAAAGAATGCCGAAAATCCAGACAAACTTGAAAAAAATACGCGGCAATCTTTTATGTTGTTGCACGCTTTGCTTAATACTAAATTTAGGGCATGGGCATGACAATGCGTAAAAAGTGCATGAGGAGCTATGGACTTTATTTTAGTTTGTAAACCATTTAAATGGCCGGCCATGACCGCAGCTCCGTCATAGGTTTGCGCAATTAACTTTTGCCTAAAATTATAGGTGTCACACGTACGAGTTAGAAAATTAAACAAATCGTCAGCTGTGCGCAAAGATGAAACATGAATACCCATAAAAGGTTCTACCACATTACCATCTTTGACATATCTAAAAACGATTGAAAGTTGTGATGTACAGGTAATATCGGTAGTTTCATCAATTTCCCATACAAAAAAAGAAACACTTTCAATCTCCTTGCTTATATTTTCCTTAATAATATATGCCACACTGTCTTTAAGCTCATTTTGGATGGTTTTTGAGGTGCCCAAAAAAACGCTACCGTTTAAAAAAGTGCCAAATTGTGAATCATATTTGCCCCATAACGTCAAAAGTTCCTTGTAATGCTATCCAATGGTATAAATAATACTTATACAGGGTGAAGCAATGATTGTGGGTTCCGTTGTTTTGCAAACAATAATACAGCCTATTGTCAAAGGCCGTTTTTAAAAAACAAGTTGGAAAGATCTGGTTTTTTGGTTGTGTCAGAGTCAATAATTTTTGGTTTATTTGAGACTTAAATGTCATTAGTTTTCATCATTTGTACGATCTGTACTGTCATTCAGCTATAGTTGTCATGATGGTTTACAGTATACCTGAGCGCGTGGAGATAATTTTCCTATTTGCCTTCCAGAACCAGTGTTATTGAAAACAGCTCAAATATTTCATGAAAGGCATCCGGACAAAAATGTAAATCACGTGTACGTCCGCGATTTAGTTGAAAAGTTTAGAGAAACGGGATCAGTGCAAAATAAAAAAAGGAAGCCCCAAGATTACTGAATGAAGCAACCCAAATTGTGGTCCTTGGAAATTTTGCAATGGAGCCTACTGAATCAACACGTCAAGTATCTGCAGTGACAGGACTTTCACATGAGTAGGTTACAAAGGTGTTGAAATTACATAAGTTTCACCCCTACAAAACAAATTCTTCAAGAACTAGGCGATGATGATCTAGACCGACGAATTGAGTTTTGTGAACTCATGACTGAAAGAATTCGTGTTGAACCGAGAATGTTGAAAAATATTTGTTTTCGGTGATGAATGTACTTTTATGCTGAATGGTAATGTAAATAAACAAAACTGTCGGTACTGGAGTGATGCGAACCCGCATCGATTCAGAGAAGGTCACACTTAATATCCTGAAAACTGAATGTTTGGGCAGGAATATTAGGCGATTCTATAATTGGTCCCTTGTTCATACCAGGCAATTCAAGTGGCGACATTCATCTCGATATGCTGGAAAACACAACCGAATCTTTAATTGTGCATGAATTAGAGAACCAAAGGAACGACCAAGGCAACCTAACTGCAGACGAAGATTTGCTGCACTTCCAACAAGATGGAGCACCTTACGATGCAGCTCCAGTTAGGCACTGGTTGGATACTAATCATCTGAACAAATGAATTGAAAGGAGAGATCCTATTGAGTGGTCACCGAGGTCACCAGACTTGGCGCCACCTGACTTTTTTCTGTGGGGTCAACTCAAGTCAGTTGTTTATAAAACTCAACCTGCGTCACTTGGGGAATTGCGAGAAAGAATTCCGCAAGCATGTCGCGCCATCTCTAGAACAACATTTGCCAAAGTTCGTGCAAAATTTGAAAATAGCCTGTTTTATTGTTTAAAAAACAACGAAACCCACTTTGAACATTTATTTAATTGACATTTTTGATAAATTTTCAGTTCAACAAAAACCTCATTAAATTTTCCATTTAAGCCAAATTTTCACAATTATTGCTTCACCCTGCATTTTTCGATATCAGCTTTTGTTCGTGAGATATAGCCCATTGTAAGTTTTAAAATTGACACACTATGTCTACAAACATAAAAAAATGAACTACATGTACCATTTGCCAGACTTGAGGTTACTAAGTGTTCGCCATATATTCTTGGGCCTAAAATAATCATCTCACTTGCTACTGGTATCAAAAGCTGTGTTAAAATAACTCATTTCAAGAAATCATTAAAATTTTTAATATCAGGAAAAGCATACTATTCATTGGATGATTGCATTAGAATCTAATGCAATCCTAATGATTAGATCAACTGACAGTACATGATATTATACACAAATATTCAATCTGACAAGTAAGATTCTGGTCCATCAAATGGTTTCAATTTTGAGAAATGCCATTTCCTGCATTGGATCTGTTTAAACTTTTTGGGGTAATAAACCTGTTTTATACCGTTTTAATAGTAAGTTCATTCAGCACTAATCTGTCAAAATAAATATCAAACTTATATACAGTGTCTTCAACAATATTGAATTGTCCCAAAACAAGTGACTAATCTGTCAAAATAAATATCAAACTTATATACAATGTCTTCAACAGGATCCATACAAATTTTCTAATTAATCTATTTTGGACACAGCCCTCTTCACTCTACATAATACAAAAGGCAGCATATTCATTCGCAGCATCAGAAAGTACAAAGAATCCCGGGACCCCAATCTTATGGAAAATGGGTCCCGGTGATATTCGATGAATTTTTGATATGATGCAGTTCAAGTCAAGGTGATCAAAAGTATCAATGGGCCCAACCTTGAAAAATGAACAATTTTTTTTCTACAAGGGGTTCTATAATAAATTATTTTTACATTTTTCATTTCCACACAAAAGGAAAATTTCTTTATGTCCATAACATCGTGTGAAGCAAATAATCTTATTGATTTCTAATGTTTGAAGAACTCAATTCTCAGGAAACAAATATCTCGGTAAAGAATTCGAATGCTAGGTTGTTCAGTTCAAAACAAATAAAATATGAGAGAGCGAGAGCAAGAGAGAAGAGAAGTGTGAGAGAGAAAAGAAGGTGGGTACTGAGTGGGTCTCTAGACTTCCAAAATTGGGTGGGAAAAGTGTATTTTTCGTGTTATTGTTGTTATAAAATTGTTCATTCCGTTAACCAGCTGACGAACGTCAACCCTCAGAAGTCGAAACTTGTGCGAGCAATGGATTAACGAGGCCTTACCTTTTAACGTGCGATTACCCAGCACGGTGGCCTGGCAGGGAATCGAACCCAGGTCTCCGCTTGAAAGGCGAATGTGCTAATCTCTACACTACCGAGACCACTATATTACAACGAGACTATCAGAATGTGAAATGATTATAGATATTTCAGAAGAATGGTTGGCTTTTATCTCAGCGGTCTGAAGTGCAGGCCATTCGAAACTTGGGCATGGCGACAGCCGGTTCAAACCTGGTGCTTGAGAAGTTTTTTCTCAAGTACTCAATATTGGAATCGAAAAGCGATCACATGCCTCTTTGAAAAGCAAGTATATTGTGAGTTGTCTAGATGCCAATCCCGTCTAGTGCTAGCTTGGAGTGCACACCGACCACCGGAGGTGGAGCTGTAGGTTTTTCGAGTTTTCCTACAGCTGAAAAGTGACTGAGCCACCAAAAATCAGTAAGTCGCCTCAGTCTTCCCGATCTGGCTATATGAGTGTTTATGAGGAAGAATTATTATTATTAACAATAATATTAGCCAGTCCGTGGAAATACTCATAGAATAGTAATAAGAGAGAAAACCAATAACGCGAGAATAACTTCTGTAGTATGATGGGTGGGTGTAAACAACACACAATTATGCTATAAGTAGAATTGTATTCATAAACTGTTTACAACTAATTGAACGAGTGATCTAATCCTGCTTGGATCAACGTGTCAGATCGACTGCTTGTCTTTCGGAAGAGTGACACTCGGCTGTCTGCCACATTGTTGCCAGACTTAATCAGTGATACCACATTCCTCCCCCACGAATGATGAGCTTATTCCCTGAAACGATCAGGGAGCCTTCTGTTTCTCGAAGGATTTCTTCGGGGCACCTGACTTGGGGGCTCTTCTATGTCAACTGCCTCTTCAATATCCTCAGGTTGAATTTCACATGGTATGTTGGGGCGATATTTTTGTTTGAACCGGTCGCTTGGTGATGGTTCGTTTGGGGTACCTTTGTTTGGTTCAGCATCAGGGTGACTTTCTAATTCGCCAGCAGCACATTGTTTATCCGATGGGTTTACATCTTCATTTGGTGTTATATCCAAGATTTTTCTTCGCATTTGGTCGCAATGTTTGCGGCGTAGAATACCATCAACATTTACGAGATATGACAATGGCCCAGACTGCCTAACAACTTTCCCCGGCTCGGAACCCTTTCCTAATGGCCTATTTACCCATACATCGTCTCCCTCCGTAACATCATGAAGTGGAATAGCTGAATAGTCATGGTTTCGTTTTTGAATGATTTGTTCTAACTCCATATTTTTAGGGTTTGAGGTTTGAGGAGGTAAATCGTGATCTTGAATGCCGACCGAACATTAGTTGACTTGGTGTTCTGTTTGTCGATCTTCTTACGGTATTTCTGTAGGAAAATAGAAAACTTGCGAGTCTTTGTGACTGATTCAGATTTTGGTTACTGGCTCGCATTCGTTCTTTGAAGGTGCAAACAGTACGCTCAGCAAGCCCATTCGATTTCGGATGATAAGGGGTCACTTTAATATTATTATTCCATTGTTCTTGCAGAAAAGTTCGAAATCACTTGAGGTAAGTTGTGGCCCATTATCCGTCACCAAAAACTTGGGTAAACCCAGTCTAGCAAATATCGAACGGAGAATGTCAATAGTAGAGTTAGATGTAAGGTTGTTCATCGGTATAACTATTAACCAATACGTATAGGAGTCAATCAGTACCATCCACATTTTACCTTCAGAAGGTCCCGCAAAATCTAGATGAAGACGAGACCAAGGGTTTGGAGATACACCCCATGGTGGTGCATTTCTGTCGTTTTTTAGGGACTGTTGACATGTTTCTACTGCATGAATGATCATCAATGTTAATATTTGATCAATAAACGTGTAGTTTTGCCAGTGACTGCATGGCAGTAATGCCTGGATGACCGTCGTGTAACATAGCTAATACCTCTGACTGCAAAATAGAAGGTATGCAGATGCGTCCTTTCCATAAAAGCATGTTTTCTTCAAATGACAGTTCATCTCGTTTTTCATAGAATGGAATAACATCGGTAGAGAGGTTTTTCTTGTCGGGCCAATATGATTGTACATAT
>WOGR01028402.1:0-12220 GCA_015342045.1 Leptinotarsa lineolata | reverse complement strand
TTCTTTGAATTTCCTTCTGAACCAGTGTTCCTCCTTATGTATGATCTCAGCTTGGGACCACTCGATGTTATGTTGACGAGTCACCTTCAAAATAACTTTTTCACCTTCCACCTTCCACGAGACAACGATTTCATAGTAATGAAGCTACACCGACAACAAGTTCAAATCATGGTGCTAATTTCAAATAAAATCAATGGTCAAATTACTTTTCGAATTTATAAGTGAGTAGTATTATTATAATCATTGTTATTGTGAGCAGACTGAAGATTTGAAAAAAAAAATTGAGCAGGTGATTTCTTAACCTCCGTCCGATAAAAAATTTTACCCGGCGGAAGCTGTTAACATTAACTTTTCTGTTCATCTGAATACCGTTAAATCGAAATAGCAGTATGGGATTATGAAAAAATATAATCAGAAATAACTTGAAGTGAATGAATTGAACAGATATACTCAAAACTCATTCTTAAGTGAATATCTTTACAATATTTTCATAGTCAGTGCTATAACAAAATGGAAACTATCAAATTCCTTCACGAATTTGGCTACAATTAGATGAAAGTTGCTGTTGAAGTGATGAAGAGATATGAACTTACCGTAATGATGATACACACTGGGATCATCTGGAGCCAGTCTTTGAGCTTTACGAAACCATTGCTCCGCTTCAGTGATTCTGCTGACCTGTGAACAAAATTTCAATTTTTGGTGACATCTGTGTTGATATTTTGTTAGATACTAATGAAATGAAACAACCAACCTATATTTACTATTCATTATAGTAATTAAACAATTTTTACAAATATTTTTCAATTCTAAACGCGTTTTGCTAACATCGTAGCTCCATCTGTAGTCTTGAATTGAAAACTACAAAACAAGTAGTGGGTTGGTTCATAATGTATATTATAGTAATGAGAAGCAACCTATAGTTCCACTTTTATTGATCATTCCTCAACGAATACAAAAACACGCCTCTCCATTACAAATTGTGCTATATACTTGAGTATATCTGAATATAATTATATCGAACTGAAAGATATGACACCGGAAAACTCAAAGGTAATAGTTACGTTAGAATAATACAGTTCATTTGTGTCCAAATGTCAATAACTGATATGATGAATTGACAGACACTTTTATTTTTTGGTCATACATGGAAAATTACTGAAAAATACTGATTCCTGAGTCAACAGAAAGGACAAAGCTCTTTTTTTCAAAGAAGAAGAATCTTAGAAATATATTTCAGAACTTTGTTTATCATCAACTTTTGTGGTCATTTATGGACCATGAAGTAACCAACAAATCTGATCGTGAGTATAGAGGAGATGGCGTTGACTATTGATTCTGTCATCAAACGTGGAAGACTAAGTTTGCAGTCAGGAATTGACTGCAAGAGCAGAACATTTCACGAATCTGTCTTGAACTGAAATATTAAGCAGCAGAAGGTGCATCATTGGGAGGGAATAAAAAGTTACCCGGGACATGTCAGCTAAAGCTCAAGCACAAAACAAAAAATCTGTCAAACCAGAGGTGTAAGTAATCTGTGTGGCTAAATTCAATGTACCATCATATGAAGTGTGTCAATTCCAAAACATACCACCCTCTTTATTTCTTCCCCTAAAGGAAGTATAAAAATATACCAAAATGCGACGAACACGTTTCCAAGGAAGACATTTCGCAAGTTATTTTTCAGTTGAATAACATAAACCCTCTAGTGGGAGCGGATACAACACCTCAAATCTTTGATGGATGGGAAGTTGACCTTTCTTGTTAGTAGTTCGCGTGAAATTTGATGAAAACTGTAAACAAGTTTGGGTATTTGAAACTCTTTGTGGTATTATTTTGATGATCTGAACTGAAACAAACTGATGTCTGATTACATAATAGTAAATGTTTGAAGAATTTCACTACCAATATCCAACAAAATAATAATGGAGGATGATATTTCGTTGAAAATCGTCGTTGGAAAGAATGAAAGTTCAATAGAATCCACATACCGTATGGAAAAGGGCCCTGGTAGAGCATTATTGATTTTTTTGTTGTATTCCTTTAATAAAATGAATGAAAACACTTCTTTGTCTGATTTCCACTACGTTTATTTATTCTCAGGACCCATTTTCATGTGGCACTAGCTAACTAGTTAGTTAGTTTTACTTGATAACCCCGGAACCGGTGGTAAGAATAAATAAACGTAATGGAAATTAGACAAAGAAATGTTTTTATTTATCTTATTAAAGTTACTCTAACAGTAATTTCGTTAACCAGATATTGACTCAGTGATCATGAATTTCCACAAAATAAATAAGTCATCGATAACATAGTGTTAGAGTAAGTTATGCGTTCATTGAATAATTTTCAATTAACAGTTAGGCTGAAAAGTTCGTAGGCACACATGGAAATATTTTTATGGATTTATATAATTGATTCCATATAGTTCGCTCCAAGGGCGATACAATGATTATGACGGTCATGCATATCACTTTTATAGTTCGAATTTTCTATAGCCTCAAAATAGGCCTCAGTTTTGACAAATATCTCTTCATTGGGGTTGAATTTTTTTCAGCGAGTATTTTCTTGAGGTTTGAAAACAGGAGGGAGTCGCCGGAGTCCAGATCTGAAGAATACGGTGGATGCGAAAGCAATTCGGAGCCCAATTCATGCAATTTTTCCATCGTTTTCATCGATTCGTGACACGGTGCGTTTTCTTGGTAAAACAGCACTACTTTGTCTTCGAATGGGGAGTTTTCTTTGTTTTCAAGGACAGAAAACAAGGACTACAGGACAACCTTCAAGACGCTCCAAGAGCGATGCCTGTGCAGAAGTAGCGATTCACGTTGGCTTCGAATCGCTGGAGATTACATTCATTTGGAAAAACGTTCTCAGGAAGTTTGTTCCATATGAACGCAGTTCTCTATCATCTTGGTGAAACCAGATGTGCTAAGTCACTTGAACATCTCCCGCGAAAGTATGTATAGAAGAGAGATAAATCTTCAACATTTCTTCGATGTTTCAGACTATCGAAGTTGAAAGTGATGTTTGTGTCTCCAATCAGATGGCTCTTCTCTGTAAGGAATCCAGAAACTTCAGCTTATGCTGGAACTCTACACATGTGAACAATACTCTAAAGAAGGTCTGATCCAAGCTTTAGTCCTTCAAAACGCTCCAATAATGCTATATAATAGTCCCTATTGATGGTGGATGATGTTGATGAATATTATATCATGCGCATCCCAAAATACTGATACCATAACCTTGACAGCCGACTGTTGTGTCTTTGCACGCTTTGGAGTCGGTTGGAGTTGGAGTCGCTCTGGGAGCGCCTTGAGATTTTACCGTAGTGCTTGTGCTTTTGTCTTTGAAAAAAAATCAAGTGCAATCCACTCAGATGACGATAGTTTTGATTCTGATGTGAAATGATGAAGCCATGTTTCATCCATTCTCATATATCGAGGCATAAATTCGAGTTTTTCATAGTGGAACAGCTTCAAACACTGCTCGGAATCATCGATTCGTGCTTGATTCTGTTCAATTGTGTGCACACACTTTGGAACAGAGCTTTGGCATACCCAAATATATATGCATCAAATGTCCAACATATCCCATTGATATCATCAAAGCTATCTCGATCAACTTCACTTTGCGGTCATACGGAATTATTTTGTCAATTTTTTTTTATGTTTTCATCAGTTATAGCTTCTTCTGGGCATCTACTACATGCATCGTCCTCGATGCCCCTTCAAATTCATCGAACCACTTTTAAACGGTTGATTTTCCTGGTGCAGAGTCCGAATAATGTTTATCATCCTAAAATTTCCTTAATTCAGTTACGTAGTTTGATGATACTGGTTCCGTTGCTAACGAAAAGAAATCACCGAGTTCTGGATGGAGCAGCACAACGAAAATGAAAGTTTTAGGTACCTTTACTGCAGAACCCTCTGAATCACTCTGCATTTCTGCGCCACAATGTCTCTCTAATTAACAAGGAAGGCACTGAAGTTAAATAGATTTCACCCTCATGATTGAATGAATTCTTCAACAGCTTTATGACAAAAGTTTCGACAGGAGAATTGAATCATTATTGGATTCCATAGATAAATACCGGAATATTTTGCACAATGTTAGCTTCACTAATAAGTGTATTTTTTTAGCGTGCATGTTAACAAAAAAATTCCAACTGTAGCGAATTTTGAGAAGAGATCTGGAGATATCAAGACAACTTGAACGTTTCTGATGGTGTTCTTGGTATGCTATTATTGGACCTTCATTTATTGGAGAAAATCTAACAGATGAGCTCTACTTAAATCTATTCAAGAAAATAGTTGATCCCATGATAACAACTGGTTAAGAAAATCGAATAGTTGCGATGCGGAACATGATTCTGTGGGACGATTTCATTCACTTTCAACAGGATGAATTTCCACCACAATACTTTCTTCTAATTAGACAGTGGCTAAATGATAGAGTTCCTGGTAGATCGATTGGTGAAAAAAGCAACAGAATAGCCACCACGGTTAACCGACATATGGCTTTTGAACTTCTTCCTAAAAGGGCATCTTGAATCGATTGTTCAACGCTATGCCTCTGATAATATATTTATAATTCGAAAAGTGGACTACATTTATTGAATGGTGATATCGCTGAATTTTAACCTCCACCTCCGTATCTTAAAGTTTTCGGAGATTGAAAGAACGTTGAACGATATGTTTGACTTGTGTATTACTGAATGGAAACATTCATTGCACTAGTAAATTTCGAAATATTTCATTTTTCAACATGACACCCGAAAAGTCACATAGCTGAAGTTCCAAGAAAATAATATCCGCACAAAATCCATCAGTCACAATTTGCTGCGAGACACCCTCCTTTTTAAAACTCATCCCGATCATTTCTTTCAATAAAACCGGCTCAAAACTCCCATTCTCCGCAAGCCAACCACCCCTCGGCCGCTGGTGGATGATAAACGATGCCCCGCGGGGCGCAACACACCTAATAAATAAAAATACACCATGAATCGTGCTTACATTTTTTGCGAGCAGCTTCCCGTATGTGATGTGAGCTGGAACATGGTCAGGTTGAGCATGCAGGGCGGCCATGTACCATCTCTCTGCTTCCTCGTCCTGCTGCAACCTTGCCAGGGTCTCCCCCAACACGTTGAACACGCTCTGAAACAAAGGGTGCACGGTCGTAAATCACCCGGTCACTAGAACAGACAAACTGAATATAGTAAGAGAGCCAAGGGATTATTATTCTCTATATAAATGAATGCTTTCTCAAATGTTATTGTATTATGTGGTAGATTCTTCCGTCATGGATCTAATGAAAGCATCTTTTCCATACACCAGAACTAGAACAATATTTTTATTCATCCGCAAATTTCTTGCAGATTGGTTGTAACGTTACCTTACTCGTTTTAAATTCAGAGCAGGATAACGATACAGTTACCACGACTAGCAGCGGGTGTTGCGGAGGCAAGAGCGTGGTTCTTGTCTTCTATTCCTTATGAAGCTTAATACTGGATGCTGAAAAGGGTTACCAAAACCAAGTCCTTCAATGGGCGCCATCTACAGTTTTGTAAAGAAATATGGCACCCTTTTCAACATTCGTCACTATAGATTAACGTTGCTACACAGGGATATGAAACTCTTCCAGACTAACTGTAAAACAAAAAAAACGATGTGAAAAAAGTATTGAAAGAAGTGTAAATAAATTCAATAAAAAATGGGACTGAGTCTTGTCCAAAGGAACCAGATTGTCAGTGGTTCAGAATGAGTTTAAAATTCGATGATGGCCTCGATAAGAATCTTTACAAAGATAAGAACTCACCAGAGGGTTTAATGCATTGAACCTTACAAAATCATATGGAAATGTTCTTCGGACCATTATTTGAACACAAAACTGAGGACTGGCTATCTCCTACTTCGACTTCCTTAGTCCAGGCGATCCAGGATCCTGACAGTCTCCGGTAGGTCACTCCCTCACGGACTTCCCCAACTCTCCTATGGTGGTCTCGTCCTCGCTATATTTTTTATCTACTGAGCCTCAATGTTTCTATTTATATACGAATCAAATTAGCGAATCAAATTCGAATCAAATCTGCTTAAATTTGCTTAGCAGAACTGGAATAAAAAAACTACTGTCGAAAAATTTCAATTGATTCTACGGTTAGCTTCAATTCACAACTTCGAAACGTTATTCACTATTCTCCCTATTCAATTTACAACCCATAATTACCTTTACTGTTGAAATTTGATTCATGGATGACCACAGACCACAAACCACAGAAAGACAGTTTTACAATTTCATTCTCACTCCATCCAATCAGTTACAGTTCAAAGTTCAAACTCTTCACTCACCTAATAAAATAGACATATAAACATAGTCCACTGATTCTAAAAATGACATAAAAATATGCATCTGTCTGTCTCTCTGTGTCTAACTTCTACATTGACCTTACATGATAAAAATGAATTCCCAGACTATATGACATTAGGTACTCTTTAACAATGGAATCTGTTAGTGAACAAAAGAAGAAAACTATTTATCTGACGTCTAATTGCATATCTTACCGTGATACGGAATGAAATATTCAAAACAACTAATATGGCTTTTAAATGTCAATATCCTGATTTATTTTTGTTGGGTAGCGCTACCGAAGACTGTTCAGAAGAATCCCAGATCTGTGAAAATAAAAATAAGAATTCAAATAATGGGTATGTTATAGTTCACAACTTGAGTTTGAAAACGAAAAGATTTATTTTGTGTTCAGATTGTGTCACAAACAATATTAAATTACTAATGGAAAAACGGAACGTTACATGGTTAGAGCCTCTGATATATAGAGTCTTCCAACAGGTTTTACGACCTTTGAGATTTGAAGCTACATCTGTGAAATAAGTGGTGAATTATCCAGTGTGTTTTGCCAAATCACCATGGACAGATATAGCATTGAACAACAAGTGCAATCAATACATTTTTTTCATCAAAATGATTGTTCTATTCGGGAACCGTACCGCGCGTTTCAACCATTTTACGGTCGCCATAATCGTCTCACCTAGAGGACTAGTCGCAACGTGGTGGATAAATTTGAGTACACTGGTTCATTAAAACACCCGTACGTTAACGAAACGCGAGACCTGCAGATCTCGCAGTCTGTGAGTGTCTGCAGGAGAATCCGAGGCAGTCGATTTCGCGTCGCTCACAATGACTTGTCCTTTCAAAAACCACAACTTGGCGAATTTGCATTCAAGCTGCTCAATGAAATAATAACTTGTCCTTAATTACTTAAATCTGTCAACATTCATGTTCCGAACAGGAATATTAGACATAGCCATTTGTTTCATATACCCTTCCATCATACAAATTATGGCAAACTCATACACTTGGACACAACCCTAAAGTTAGTAGATGACAAAAACATCAGTTTTTTTGGTATCTCTTATGATCGTTTCAAGCAATCGTTGAATAATTTAAGTTGGTAATTGTTTACATGAGGTAGTATAAAGTTTAATTTCAATTCTATATCCTATAGTATTTCATAATGTTATAACCACATCGTTAATACTCAATTACTCCACCAGTTGATAACTTGATTGTTTGCCTAAATTTGAGCCTCCCATATACTCCTAAACTAGCCATCTAAACCCTTTCAATTTTGTAACCAGTGAGCCAAGAAACTCGCAAATGAAAGGTTGCGAGATGAATAAATTACAGTGTCTTCGTGATTTTCAAATGTTTTAATAACGGAATTGATCGAATTTTTTATGTTTCTGGGATTAATGAGCAATGAAGTGTATCAGTAGTAGAGTTCATACTTCTCACATGAATTTGCGTGGAACAGAATTTATTCCAGCTCAATAAATGATTCAACAAACAGTGCGAGAATACGGTAATGGGAAACTTTGCCAGTCTGTCTATAAGCAGATTTGAAGTGGAAGCATGGGAAGAGTTGAAATAATTTCCACTATATGATTTGTGGATGATGTATTTGAAATTGTTGAAACAAATTAAAGCTAGGTGGATAACTTTGTGTTTGTTGTCGACAGCAAATTTCCGTATTCAAAGTTTACGTTTGGAATTGGAGAGCCGAAGATAATAGTTCAGAATTTGCTGTATTTAGAAAGAATATTAGCAATTTGAACTACCGCCTTTATCTTTAACAAAAATGGCGGTACTGTATTTTTTGTTTATGAACTGGGTATTTTTCAAACACAGTAAAAATGTTAATTATAAACGAAAATTTAGACTTTCTAGAAATACGAAGACTCAAGGTTTATGGATCTTTCATATGAATGAAAGAACAGCATTGTCCAAACTTTCGGTATACATTTGGAATGACAGAATTGGGAGGACAGAAATTTGGTAAATGAAATGATCGAACTGAGCAGATTATAATAATCCTTTTCAAGGAATTGTTTCACATATTAGGTTTCGTAGACCAGATGAGTCTAGTGTCGTTCAACATGTCTTGGATAAAGGTCACGAAAGAAATGAGATGGATGAAGTGAAAACGAGAGAGTTTCAAGCTTTTGACCGAATTCATCAGGCTGTTTTGTCCGTTTCAATATCGTGTGTTTTGTAGCTCCATATCTCAATAAATATTTAGTCTACTGGGTCGTGGTATATACTGATCCATGAAGAATTTTGTACTCCATACATTGATGCCATTGATTTTTTCCAAATTTTATTGTTTGCCTCTTTTCAGCTCATTATTAATGCTGTTCTTGAGCGATATTCGACCAATTTTCTGTATGAATTCAAATTGAACATAGTGATGCCGAAACAACGCCAGGCATTCGACCATAAGAGTGCTAATGAACAAATTGTTCGACGTTGTATTGCAAAATTTTGTCGCGGAGAGTTTAGCTTCGAAGATGAGCCACGAAGTTGCCGACCCATCGTAATCCAGGACGAGAATTTAAGGACTCTGGTGAAGACTGACCCATCATGAAAGGTGTCTGGAATAGCAAAAAATCCGGGCCTCAGCACCCAAAAGGTTTTTAATGGTTCAAAACGTATTGGAAAAGTATAAAAACCTCAAAAAGTGGGTGCCTCCCATTTGAAATATCGACAGAAATTGTCAAATTTCGAAGTCTGTTCTCTGCTTTTGCGCAACCAAAATGATCTTTGTTGGATCGGGTTGTCACGTGTTACGGAAAATTAATCCGATGAGCTACCCAGGTACCTTCCAACAATGAGAACATACCAAGAAAAGCCATATCTACTGTATGGTGATCAGCAGCTGTTGCGATTCACTAGATTTTTCTGCAACCTAGCCGAAGAAAATCGTCAAAATGTACCAAAAATTGCGTCAGCAGTAGCAGTCAGAAGAGGTCCGATTCTACTTCACGATAACGCTTGTCTGCTCGTTCCACAATCCACCGTCCAAAAATCAAACGTATTGGGCATCGAATTCCTCCCTGACCTACCATACTTCCCAGAACTCTCGCCAACTATCTTTTGAAGCACTTTGATAACTTTCCCACCGCCAATCAGGACTAGGCAAAAATTGCCTTCGTCGACTTCATTGAATTCCGAACGTTGAATGAGTATTCACTGAGATATATCAGTTTGAAGTAGACTCATAGAAATGGACAGCACTTTCCAAACAACCAAGAGAGAAATTTCACCTTATTCCGATTTGGAGAAAAATTGGTAAGAGATAGATGAACGTGGAAAAAAATCAAGAAATCTTGGCCAAGGTGGCTTGTTTCAGTTTCGTATAGTTCTGGTTGGCGCTAGATTATTGACTTCTCGAGCAAAGACTGATTCTTGGAAACTCTGTGATGAATACATTACTGGAAGTAGCCATTAGTTTAGTTCGATGAGGCAAACCGAGGTGAGTTGAAGCTACTTCATCTCAAAGATCTGAAAAGCTTGCTATGAACAGTTGTGCTAACATTTGCTTATAGAAAATATTGATTAAGAATTCAACTTTTTTTAAATTATTGTGCTTCCTGAATGATGGATGTTGCCTAATTCAGGTCTTGATGAAAGCATATGTGCAAGATATTGACTGATTTACATCAATTTATTGGTAAACGTGTCAAATTGATATCGAATTGGGAGTATCCCAGAGATCAGTACTCGGTCCCATCCTATTTTCACTATATATTAATGACATCAACCAACTGAACATCTCTGCCAAAGTGACCTTTTTTGCAAATGACACAACTTTCCTTCGACATGATAAATCACCTCAACACCTTATAGTTAAAATCATAGAATAAATCTTGTTGAAACACTGGTGTGACTCCAATTCATTGATGATCAACATAAAAAAACTAATTTATCCACATTCCGTTGTAACCTTCCAGACTTACTACTGGAGAATGGAAAGATCTTGAATAAAACAACAACACGATTTCATGGAATAAATATAGACTCTAAACTCAAATTTGATCACCACATGAACAATCTCTGTGATAAGTTGTCTGTGACTCTAATACATAAAAATGAAGTACTTCTTGAAACAAATGTTAACTACTATAATACCTGGTAAAGCAATCATATCAGATTACCAAGACCATCCAATAATGAAGTTAGAAACTCTATAGTATACAACGGCATCAAAATGAATAATCACCTACCCACAGCCATTAAGGACACTACATATCTCAAGCCATTCAGGAGAGATACAAGAAAATCCTCGTACAACAAGCTTGTTATAAGCTAGATGAATTTTTCGTTGTAGATAACAAAAGTTCCTACACGGAGTTGGGTGCATAACCCTATTACGCATTCAATTATATACACAGTTTATTCTTGCTTTCTGTCTGAATAGCAACTATTTCATTTTAAATTTTTGTCAAGGTATAGAGGTATGTAATTACTGTATTCACCATATTTTTATCGTTTTTCAATTGTATATTGTATATGTGAACCCCATGAGCTCAAATTATTTATGAAATTTTACCTAATCATAGTTATATATGTACATAAGCTTTGTCTTTAAGAACACTAGCCAAAAAAAAAACAAGCATTCGTGTGTTTCGACCACATAATAGGTTGCATTATTGGTACTTGGCCCAAAAACGAGAATATCTCAACGAGATTCAGCTTGTGTCGCTCTATGCCTTTTTCACTGTAGGGAAACTAGATCAACCAGCAAAACGATTCACTTTTTGAACGTGGTTTTTGTCATTCAGGTATAAAATATAAATACATATCTGAAAACGTCATGTGATAATCGAACGTATTTATATAATTTGGTATATCTGAGAAAATATAAGAGTGAGACGAATGCATCGGCAGCAAATTTTCCTCAATAGAACCTTGGGGAAAGAGAATTTTCATGAAAAGGAAGATTGACGAAGAGAAATGGGTCTAGTCATGTGGGGGGTATCATACACAGTGGATTATACTCCTGATTTTAGTCAAATATGCACCTATTGAGTAGAATATGAATTGATCTACTAAGTGGAGATGATTAACAAGTATGCTTTACAATAGAGATTTCTGAGTTTTCGTACCCCTGGAATCCGATATCTTCCAAATATAATCAAATTCCAAATGAACTATATTTTCAATTGAAATCAATTGATTCTTCTTTTTTAATCAAGTATCGGGCCAACTTGATCAAGAGAAATGTAACTGACAAGTTGGATAATTTGTACTTCTCATTTGATGATCATTCCAGGAAGTTTTTCAATTTGAGTAGATGAGAATGTATCAGATATTCTTCAGATACAAACTGAAGAAGAAATTGAAAAGATAACCAAGAAATGACTCATTGAAAACGTCAGTAGATGGGTGGTCTTCATCCATAACCTGATCGCTTTGATTGATCTGAAATTCTTCTCAATAATCTGATGAAAAAACTAGATGATGCTAGATATTACACTACCAATGATTAGTGAACGTTTCTGCAGGATAGTTGAAGATGATTGACTTTCATTCTCTTCATCACTACGGTATGAGATTGAATAGTTCAACCCAGTAATAAAAATCTACAGAAGACAACGGTGAACGTCTAGAAAGCACCACCTTGGGGGAGTGTTTGCTGTTATCCCGAAGGTTTCAGAAAGTCATATGAAGTGATTCAGTGAAACTTCACTCGTCTCTCAGAAAGATACAAAAATAATCATTTCAGGTTGTTTAGGAATTCAGTGTTCGTTATTTGTATTTGTTCTTTCATTATTTTTTGTTTTATATGAGTTTCAAGATATTAATTATGAAGGGAAATCATTGTAACCCTGAAATGACAACTGTCGCCATGACAAGGTAACAA
>WOGR01028119.1:0-10973 GCA_015342045.1 Leptinotarsa lineolata | reverse complement strand
TCCGCAATCTCAGTTTTATCAATAATAATGCTAATTTATGATAATTCACTCTTAAGGATCTG
Organism: Leptinotarsa lineolata; assembly: GCA_015342045.1. Classification (NCBI taxonomy): domain Eukaryota; kingdom Metazoa; phylum Arthropoda; class Insecta; order Coleoptera; family Chrysomelidae; genus Leptinotarsa; species Leptinotarsa lineolata. Next base: position 10,911 of record WOGR01028119.1, on the reverse strand, counting down.
TTAAAGTTTGGAAAAAATGAAAGTTTCAAACAATGTCAAAGATTAAGTTCAACAATTTTCGAGCTGATTAAAAAAGAAGTTATCGTAAGAGGAGTCATCATTGCCACTTCTTATTCGATGGTTAAAAATGTTGAGGACAAGAGTTCACTCGTTGCATCCACGAAGAAGTCTAGTAACACTGATAAGATCAATGAAAGATAAATATCACTGGAACATAGATGCAACTTTTTGACTCTGGTTCTCTGGAATCATCTAGTTGCCTGCTTATAGTGAAAGCCGCAGGGAGAGATGGAACGCGATTTCATATTTGGCGGTCGCTGTTGAAGGTTGACCTTTCAACGGACTGTCCTGAAGACCCACATTTATCTTTGAGTTTTGTTATTCCCGAAGGTGATGTTTTGTGAATGGTGCCGTCATCGCCGCTTCTTAATCATGTTTTTTTTCGTTAAAAAATAAGGTGAGGTGCCTCTTTCAGTTTGATGTGGCTGATCTGTCATTTTCTAATACAAATTTGGTATAATTATCAACACATATTTGAATGATTTTCAATGATGATCCAAGAGGATGATCAGTACAGTACAATATCGTATTTCCACCAATTAAACTCTGATTCATTGAATCAAATTATTTAAAGGAACTGTTTATTATCAGTCATAGTAGGAAACGCTACTTGAAGTTCCAGAAAGTCACATACGTTTTTGCTAACTTTTGAACATGTACTACAAACCAAATTAGTGAGGTTTTTCCAGCAAAAGACCTACGAACACAAAACGAGATAGACTGTATGGAATCATTCAATCCAGTGCTCCAGAGCGGTCAGGAGTATTGAATCTGCTATTTTCCTTATCGCGAAGATTATTCAACAAAAACCCTAAGAATTCGGAACAATCCTCTTGTTGTCCTGAAGAGTATCTAGTGGATATCAAAGACTCTAGGAAATCGGTTGGTGGTAAAGATGATACCTTTTTACGAAACTGCTGCTGCATGAACAGGTTTTCGAGCTTGGTGAATAAGAAGGAAACATTCTCGTTCTCGTTCATTGTCAAAACGTCGTTCTCAAAATTCTTCGTCATGAACAACACTTGTAAAATGTTATTCATGTTGCAAGTGTTTCCTAAATTATCTAAACCAATTTTCGTCGCATGATTTTCAGGACAACTGCCTGCTGATTCGCAAGGAAGAACAGGTTCCACAGAATCTGCATCAGAACCGTTTCTCAAGCTGCAATCGATCCTTCCAAGTGATGAAGGGTTTCGTAGAGGGATCGATTCGGCTCTTGCTCCATGAAGCTCTTCTACAGAGAGGGAACCAGAACCATGAGGACAGCATGTCATATTTGGAGGAAAGGAATTTACTATTTCCATTGATCACACTGAAACAGAAGAAGGTGGATAAATGTCTTGCGAATTAACCTTGATAAGAGACTGATGAATATACATATATCTTGGCTTGTTCCGAAGAGATTTTAGTTCCGTACTGAAATGAGGGCAATGCATGATCTCATCAAAATTATGTGAAGGAAAAATAGTTCTAAGGACCGAAGCAGCATTACCACGTTGAATAGCAATACTAATTCTTTCTATCAAAAAAGAGATAGAACGGTAATCTTTCGTTGCTTGGCCTAATATCCTTCCGAGTTCATGAACAAATAACAGAGACTCCGGGCCATAAACACCAAAAGTTTCAACCGCTACTGGATGGAACAGGTAGTTGTTACCAAGATTTTGGTATTTTTCCGTTTCAATTTCTCGCCAGACAATGCTGCAGTTCCAGCAAACTTCGAACTTTCGACATGATGAGAAGCCGCGACCGTGTCAACGTAAGTGAAGTCCCATACAACAGGTTTACCGTATTTTCATGGTATGAGAGACATACCATCTGGTCGTTTACCATCATCTCCACTGGTACCTAGGGGTTTCAGAATTGCAGGAACATCCGCTGACACCATAGCCCGTTTTAATGTGTCGTTCACCTAGTGATGTCGAGATATACGCCCTGCACTTCTCCTGCAACTCAAACCATGCGTACCTTTTTCATCAACTGAACTGCCACAAACACAAGTATGATACACAAATAAATAAATAAACCCATCCTGAGTCCTACTGCTATTCTGAAAGATTCATCATCCAATAGTGTTCCAAGAGATGCAACAGGTAAAGCATTCAAACGTGATATTAGATTTTTCTCTGAATATGTATGCCACTTTTAAATTTACTTCATTATGTGTAAGTAATTATTGCATTGATTACTAATGAGATTGAATAATGGAATAAGTTAAGAAATTAGAAATGAATTACGAATGACAGATAACATTTATTTCATATTTCAAAAATTGCGCCGAAATATTCTCAACGTCCACTTCGACCCACCTCCTGAGATGGGTCGTTGTGAGCTTGTCGTGAGCGAAAGTAATGACGTCATGAGTGACGCTTTCGTCGCGACCACAACGACCGCGGTCGTTATGTGGAACGGCTGAAGGAGCATTTTGATCGTTGTGAGCGCTCAGTGAATCGCAAGGTTTATAACATGTGCTGATAAGGAATAAAGAAGAAAGTGTGGGCCATAACAAAAATAAAAGCCAAGTAGTGATGATTGATATTCACGATGAATGATTCTATGAAAATGGGTACTTTGGATGTATCTCAACTTGCTGATATATTAAGACCTTCAAGTTGTGATGTGTTTAGTGGAAAAGGAAAACTGTGTTTGTCAGTGGATTACCTGAACAAATTAAATTATGTTATTGATAAGTATATAACTGAAGATATAAACTGCTTCCATATAGTCCAAAGTAACACAAAGACGACTCTCATTAAGGATGTGCAATTTCTTTCAGATCTTATCCATAAAACTTGTAGTCTGCGAATCACTCCCGATTTGGTGGACAGTGATTCTTGTGTTGACATCAGCAGATTCAAAAATGTGAAAATATTGGAAATATACAAACTCAATATAAATCTAGTTGTTGGTCTTCAAAGACTCCGCTCGCAAATCCAAGAACTTGCATGCTCCAGAAGTATACAAACTGTTAGAGATGTTCTTGAAAAATGTGGAGGTGACAACAGCCAGCGTTATAACTGGAATGAATTGAAAAAAGCAAACTTTTCACATAATGCTATTTTAGAACTCGATAATAGCATCGAATGTACCCTTGCCCTTCATTCGTTGGATCTAAGTCACAATGAGCTCAGTAAAATAGATCTCCTGAATCAACTGCCAAATTTGAAACATTTGAATCTATCATACAATAAACTAGTAGCTCTGCCCTACTTTAAGGGTCAAATTTGCAGCAGGTTGCAGGTGTTGATGGTAAATAATAACTTTATTGAGGAACTACAAGGTCTCACTACAATTGTTAACCTATTGCAACTTGATCTTGGACAGAATTGTCTGCTAGAACACAAATCTCTACTAAACATTTCTCATTTGTCATCTCTGCAGTGGTTGAATTTGCAAGGAAATCCATTATCATTCCACCCACATCACAGAAGTTTTTGTTGTAATTACCTGAACAAAAACGTTTCTACATTGAAATTTTCATTGGATGGCTTAGAACTGACTAAAGCAGAAAAGAGCCTCACAGGATCATTTTACCCAATAACACAATCTGCTCAATTATCGTCATCTTCAAATAATTCATGTACTTCCTCGGTTGGTTCTGTACGAGAGAAACCAAGGAGAATTCGTAATGTTACTATTGAAGATGACAATGACGTTAAAGATGTTATTCCAGTTTCAACTCCCTCTTCCTCTTTGCAGCATTTGGAATTGAAGCGACAGGTATGTATAACTTTTTATTAGTACAAAAGTTCATAATATTCAGTAACATTGAAAATTAACATAACAAAATGAAATAAGTGAATTAATATAAATATAAGGTTCAGCGAAAGACTTTTTTCTGAAGCTGGCCTTTTTTAGACAGACAAGCGAAACCTCTTGCTACCTCCTAATGCATAATTTGCCTTTCAAATCAAATCAAATATACTTTATTGTCTGAAGAAAATACATCTTATAGACAAAGTTTGAAAATACAAAAAACAGCACAAGAAAAAATATATAAAGTAGAATATATAAAAATATAATATGCTAAGCGAGAAAATATTGGTTATCGAGTGAATCAGGAGACAAAAATATCATCAAAATACTCCTTAACTGAGTAATAGACCCCATCAACCAGAAGCATTCTAACCTNTAACTAGTGAGCTCGTGGGAGTGGGCAGTTCAATATTCCTAATGTGACTTCGGGTATTGTGAGGAGGAGTGTGATTCACCCTAGACAAATGGTGTTTCTTTATTAAACAGATTGTTTCCAAAATGTATAGGGAGGGTACAGTTAAAATACTGTGAGCTTTGAAAAGAGGTTTGCAAGTAACCTGGGAAGCAGCCTTGTACATGTAACGAACAGCTCTTTTTTGAAGAACCAAGATCATATGAAATAAGTCTCTGGAACAGACTCCCCAGAAGGCGATTCCGTATCTAATATGTGAATCTATAAGAGCAAAATAGGGAGTAATGTCTGGGGGTCAAGCTGGCCAGGCAGTTGGTCAGTTGTTTCCAACCCAATTTTATTGGGAATATTGCACCTGAATGTTATATTACTATTGCTGTATTATGGGGGAAGAGGCACTGTTTTGTTGGTGGATGCTCAGTGGCAATTCATCTAAGTAGCAATCAAACTTATTTTATAAAAAATTAAAATTCAAATGCTCACCGTAAAAAAGGGCCTAGTGTGTTTGTTCGTTTTCAAAATTCCCAACCAAACATTTATTCTGAACCTATGTAAATTTTTATTGTATTTATTGTATTATTTCACCTATAATGGATGTTTCTGTAAAACCAACCTTCATTGGTGAATTTTTATTTGTCAATCCATATTATTTTTTACAGATATTTCTAACTCCTCTTTTTCTGGGAGATTTCTTGTAAAGAAACATCTTGATTAGGAATATTTTTGTAACCGACTATTCCTAAATTGGAAAAAAAATTAGGGAGTGATATTTTCTTACCCAAAATATTTGTTTAGTTCCTCACACCTCCAGTAACAACACATTTTCTAGTTTCATTTCTATCAAATGAACCACAGTCTCTCAAAAATTTCTTTCTAAACATCTAAACATTTGAATATTCGGAATACGATTCAGGTATAGCCAACCTTACATATTTCTTGCCAAAAGAGGATTTCTATTTGATTTTGCATAAGTATATTATATCAAATCAAAATATGCTTTATTACCCAATATTTGAACATCTTATTGGCAAAGTCTAGTAAAGGAAAACGTGTATATGGGACATTAAGTTAACAAATACGAGCTATAAAATAATGTAGTCCTTTCATCATTTGAATGCATCTTGGATATGTAACTGAGTGTATAAACGTCTGACCTTTCTTAACACCTCATTTGTTTTTCCAGTCATAGAAACCACCTACATGGGTCAATATAAATAAAGTGAGATGCTATTTAATTGTACCAAATTACACAACAACCGTATTTTGACAAAAAAACTAATATTTTGGTTACTTTTAAGATTGACTATTATAAAAATATTCTGTGTAAAAATTGATTCAGGAGAAATCATCCTGGAAATAAGGATTACCGTAATACAAACATTTTCAAAAAGGAAAAATACGAATGTTCGTTTTGTTGGGGTACATTCTTATGGAAATTATTGGTTAATGTCTGAGATATGCCAATAGTTGAATACGTTTTGAAGAAATCAAAACAATTTACAAAAGAACTGAAGACAGGACCCTAATTAAAAATTGTTGTTACTGATGATGCTAGTTATTTTAAATGAAACGCTATAAAAATATCTCTGAATTGTAATTTTAAACCTTCGATATTTATAATGAAAGAAACAGGTCCGTCCTTGAAAAAAAAAGTTGATGTTGGCCGTGTTAACACGGCATTTTAGTATACCACGTGAAATAACCAAGAACAGCATTTTCAGTTTTCCCTGTACAACTCAAAAAGGGTGAAAGTCCCTTTAAATTTTCTTTGACCATTGTACTCTTCCCCATGATAGTTACTTTTTTTCCATTTAATCGTCTTCATATCTTTTATGGTTTATTATATAGCAATGTTATTACATGATGAAAGAATCGGTCGGTATAGAATGTTTGTTCTATTGAAAGAACTACTATGATGAGACATGCCTAAATGGAACACCTTGTATGAGTAAATTGACATCAAAATGTGGTGAAGAACTGTAACTTTTATAATAAACATTTTTCTATATTTTCTGTTAACGATCATGATAATAATTGTAATTTTGAATGTGGGTCACCGGGTATATTAATTCTGCACAGATCTCACATGATATTTATATATTTATTTAGCACATTAATTTTTAAAGATATGCATGGCTTTTATTTGCTTCAATTCTGAAGGTTGGATAAAATCACCTAGCCTTTACTAAATGTTTCAATTTTTCAATTATGGTTTACATAAAAATCATTAAATTTCTTCCGAGTATTGTGGTCTTGTATTTTTCTAAAATGTTTGGAAATTTATCTGAGAGTTGGTAATGTGTGTTGGTTTTAATATAACATCTACATATTCTAGTTTATTCTTTGTCTCACTGACATCAACAATGAAGAATCTACCATTTCTTCAACTTTCCTGGCACCGGTTTTTAAAACACATGATACCCGTGGAGTGCATTCTCACCTGAAACTCTTTTCTTCATTTTCACATTACACGAATTAGTAAGACGTTATTTCAGATGCATTAACACTAATTATTCATTTTTTGGTTAGGCTTAGGTTATTTTATGCAATAAAAAAAATCATGAACAAAAACGTTTATTCTCAAAATACAGAAAATATTATTCAATTTAACATTCGTTGCATATTTTTGTGCTTTCATTATGGTCTGGACATATACACTTCTTACTCATCGGAATCATGAGAAATGTAGCTATTTCAACAATTTTGCCTGATCGATATGAAACAAGATTAGCAATGTTCAAAACGTAATTAAAAATTTCTACGGTGTTTGTAATGAGGACTTGAAACAAAGTCTAGCAAGAAATTTACATTCATTCTAGCTAATAAGCTATGAAATTAACAAAGGCTTATCTTAGGTGTACCAACTTGCTGAATAGAGATTATTTCTTTACGTAAATTCTCCGAATTTCCAAAAATATTGACGTTATCTGAATAGAATAATAGAATAGAATATAGCTTCATTTTTAGGAATGGCAATCATAGTTAACTTAGATCTAAGAACATCTCACAGTAATTAAAATCAAAGAAAGTTGTGCAGGTACAATTGATTGAATCAATCTAGTAACTTGAAGACGATTATTTGTATGGGTTAAAATATTAAAAGCATTTGTATGCAAAATCCTGATGACTTTTTTGTAGCTTGAAAATACTTTCTGGACTAACAATAGCAATCATTTAACGTAAATACTGAAATGTATTGGAGAAAGTAGAAGAAAAAAATTGTCACTCCTGATACCACACGGAATGATTTGTCATCATATTAGCAATATTCTAAAAATTTTTAAATAAACCTGAGACATAATTTAGAGTTTGTTCTTATTTGTTGATTGAAACTGTACTTGAAAGTACAAAGAACAATGTTACGAAGTACAAACAGAAAATCATTGCTTTTTTGCAACCTTGTTTTTTGAATAACTTCAATCCACACGTCGTGTATGCTGTGTACCCGAGCATGTACCAATATTTGAGAGATCTTTATTAATATTGAGCCCTATTTCTTCTGGGGTTCCTACATAATGCCAAATAACTTTGTTACATTTCAGGTGGAGCAGTTGAGAGAGGAATATGGAGAATCCTGGTTATACAGGCACTCTGGACTCATTGTTCAAGATGTACTAGGTTTTCAGAAAACATCTGTACTTTCATCCACACCCAAAGAGGAAGATATTGAATCCTTATGTTTTCAGAACACTAACGATAATATGGAAAGTGGAATATCTGAATTCAAAACCGCTGACAATACCCAAGATTCTATAAATAATGAGAAATTTCAATCGGCAGATAACAGTATATTTAACAACATACAACCTGAAAATGACTCCTCTGACTCATCCGATGGTGAAGATATTTATTGTGGGGGTGAAGAATGCATATTTCTTGCAACTAATAAAGCAGACAACAGTCAAGTATTTTTAGTTATTACAGACAAATACATATCAGAACGGAATGTAACAACAAGCAAAGAAAAGGCAAGGTGGCATCTAAATACTGTGATTAATTGTGAGGTAAACAAAGAAAATGGGGACGTAGTTAAATTGGAGTTTGATACTTTGAGAAGAGATCGCAAACAAAGGTTATACGAGTTGGATGAAGATGAAAGAGAAGCATTTCTGACTACTTTTATGAGTAAGCTTGAAAATCGGTCGGAAAGTAATGAAAGGAAGAAAACTCATTATCAGTGCATAAAGTGTTCTGAGGAATTTCAAAAAGAAAAAAATGCTTTGTTGGATCAACCTAGTGTTTCATGTCCAAAATGTGAAGGTAACCTAGTAGTTGAGAGTGCCTAAAGTTTGGGCTGATGTTTTATATTTTAATTTTTGATCAACTTGATAAATGTAAATTTGTAAGATAATTAAATTTTAATGTTTCATGAACAAGATTTTAGTCAGTCTGTAGATTCTGTTCTACTATGATAAGTAGAACATGATCTACATATTTACAGTCAAAGTGTTATTTGAATACAAATAACACGTTGAGTGTTATTTGCCTTCTAACAAAATGTTATTAGTGAACTATTTTTCATGTATTACTGGTGAAGATATGGTGTTAACTAAAAAGCTCAAAAGGGTGGAAATTTTCTATATCTTGAAGATATAGAATTTGATTTTTCAATTTAAAATTTTATTTAACGATTTCGGAAAGTTAGTTTTACTAATTTAATTATAAGATGTGTCCAGAGAAGAGCGTTTATCCATTTTTTCACTCTTAAAACAAGAAATTGAGTGCCCATTTATAAATATGAAATAAGTTTCTACTGATTTTTTTGATTCATTGTACATATAACGTGTAGATATTTACCATATATTGTATACAGATATATACATACATATGTAAATTTGACTGAAATCAAAAATTGTTTACATTCAGACTGTGATCTTCCTTCTGTTATGTTCAATTACTGAAATAAATAATATTTTCACTAAATCTCTTTTCTTTTGACCTTTTAAGGTCAGTAAATTAACAAGGCAGGATATATGTTTTTTCTGAATCCGTTAAAAGTTTCGACAAAGTCGCTTCAGATCAGGTCGCCGAAAACTAGTCCAACAACGATCTACACCTGGGGCCCCATCAAGAACTTCAAAAGGTCCGACCAGTTTATGGATCCTGACTTTACAGGATGGGCAAGTTTCTATCTATATACACGATTGACGGTAAGGCAATTTTCAAAAATATGATAGAACTGATGGATACTTGATATTGAAGAAACACTTTAATGTGAGATTTCCACTTGAAAGTTAACAAAATCGCGATACGTGTTTCGCTAAACAATAGATTTCCACTTGAAAGTTAACTAAATCGCGATACGTGTTTCGCTATACAATAGCATCTTCAGGCGTGACGCCACTCATTAGGATACCGAGGGAGTGTGTAGGTAGTGAACTTGATTGGTTTCTTGATTTAGTACCAATGAAGTTGCTAAAGAAAATGATAAGCGGAATGGCATTCAGAGATGCCAGAGAAACGTTTTTTGAACATGTTTAAACAGTATCAAGAAAAAGGAAGAATAAAGTGACAACTCTTGGCGGTTCAATGAGTTCCTTGAAGTGGCTGTAATTGATAGCAGCTACGCATTTCATTGTGTCACATAGAGCTTCAGTATAGTTTTCAATCACTAGAACTGAATGGTATGTGACTCCATTCGAGTCACACATGCGAAATATTTCTCATAAAACATAGTTTTTCACGAGACTCGTTCGTTCAAATACGGTAGACCACTACGGAACATATTGTCATGGAATGTCCCAACTAGTTATATATTGGGAATGTAAGAAGTGAAGTGCATTAGAAATCGTGTTCATCATCGATAACCAGTCAAGTACCCTACCCTTAATGAAAGGACAATCTGTCAAATGAGTGGGCTTCTTTGAAAATGTTTCTTCAAGTTGTTTATTGTGCGATATCTCATCAGTTATCTTCAAAATATACTTAATTGTCAAAGAGTAAATCTTACTGACAAAGCATTGATAACTGAAACTAAATACATTTATAGTCTATCCTTCCCAATTGGAACGGCAATAAAAATAAGAGCACTATGAGGGGTGTTCATAATGTCTGCCCTGCAAATGGGAAATGTATATACTACCAGTACTTTTATGTTCAAAGCGTCCCTGGTACAGTCATAAAAATTTCTGGCCTGTGGCCCCTAGTCGCCCAGATATTTAGTAAACGTGCTATCAAATGTAGTTGAGGAATAAAGGCTCGGCTAGCTGGACTGGCTGAATACTAATTATTTGTCCGTTTCAGAATATTTCTTTATCAGTGTCGTGTGTTCGTGGGTTAGGTGAGGTAGTGAGTGGTTTTGCAAACCAATTTTTGAAAACTTTTACATCAAAGGTTCCAATCTCATCTTTTAAACCCATTTTTGTGAAAAATCTTAGTGTTTTTGGGTGCTTTCATCAATATGGCTTTCTGGAGACCTTTTGAAACAAATGATAACATTACATGTGAGGAATCTGTGTCAATCGAAAGGGATCCGGAATTTGAAATTAAGGATTTACATGTTCAAGTTCAGCGAGTAATTATAAATTATTGAAGAAGAAAAACTGTCACACTTCAAAGAATTATATTGTGAATAGAATATGAGAGTTGACGAAACTATCTCGTTCGACAGTTCCTCGAGTCATTAAAATAAGGGATATCATTGACCATGCAATGAAACGAAAACAAAGAAATAAAAAAATCGC
>WOGR01027830.1:0-10135 GCA_015342045.1 Leptinotarsa lineolata | reverse complement strand
CAGCTGCCCTAAAAATAAATGCTCCAATTCCTGCTCTCTCATGGTCGCGGACCATGCAGAGGAGGGGATCCGAACTCCTGACGACTTTGCAGGCTACGTCCAGTACCATTCTGTCATGTAGACACTCCAAACTCAAAAGTCCACGGCCTCCTTATCGGAGGAAGTACAACCGTGGAACGGATGATTTTGGATGCAAACCTCTATGGAGATGCACCATTTTTCGGGTCTTTACGTTGAGTTGATACAGCTCCTCTCGAGTCCACTTCACTACTCCAAACGAGTAGAGTAAGATTGGAACGGCAAGCATTTTTGTTGCAGCAACTTTGTTCTTCCTCGACAGTTCGAATGACCAGGTCTGTCGGTTGTGCTGATACTTGCCGCGGAGAGAGTTTTTCACTGCTGTTACCTCTTGTAAGTGGCGTTGTTTCACCCCGAAGTGAGTATACGTCTCTCCGGCATCCAGATGGTGTAGGATACTTCCATCTACGAGCTGCACATATTCTCCGTAGTCCCCGCATTATCCTCTTTTGAGATGGACTATTGCACATTTGTCTATCCCGAATTTCATACCGATGGCATGTGTGTACTCTCCCACTAGCCTCAACGACAGTTGGAGATCCATCTCTCCAGAGGCATAAAGTTTAAGATCATCCATATAAAATAAATGGCGTGCCACAGTTATACCGTCGAGTATTTCTGAGCGCAACGGATAGTGGCAATAATGAGATGCAGAAGGATATGGGACTGAGGAAATCTCCCTGAAATACACCCCTTCTGAAAGTGACCACCCTGTTTGTTGGACATTGGCTTAACCAGATGTTAATGGGAAGCGAGTCCGCCAAAGTGGTATCCGTTGTTCAAGGCATCTTATCATTTTGTAGGGTACCGGATGACATCTGAGCAAATGCAAGATGAGCTCATGCGATGTTGTGTCAAATGCCTTGCGGTAATCGATCCAGGCCATAGAGAGGTTATGCTTATATTGTATCGAGTCCTGCGTTACACATCTATCGATGAGCAGGTTCTCTTTACATCCAGCCTCTCCTCTCTTCGACCCTCTCTGCTCAAATATCCGTTCGAACACTCAGTGAAGAAGAATTAAAACACCTGCTAAAAATGAAAAACCGAATTCCGGTTTTCGAGGGATGATAACAAAAGCATAAGCTGGCAACCCATAATTTTCAATTCACATCGTCAGAGTATCAATTAGAATAGTAGACCGGCCACAGATATGCAATTCTAATTTGAATGTTCTAGAGAGCCTTTAAATTTCTCTATTGAGTATAGTAACTAGTGTTTTTGCAAATCTTTGCTTTGTTTTATTATAAAATAGCAGTGGATATCGATGTTTCAGGTAACCCATTGATTATTCACAGGTCATGATAGTTTATTCAAATTCTACCGGCGTTTAACACTGTTCTAAATTTATTTGAGCTACATTTCTACTTCCGTAAATAACAACTACGAACCATACCTGAGTTCGATAATTTTCGTTGGGCTTAATTATATTTTCTGATCGTTTATCCAATCACTGTATTGAAAAATGAGTGATGGAATTCTCAGACACCTGTTTGAAGGTGGTTAACAATATCGCATTGTGAGTTTCACTAGTTCGAATATAAAATGATTTGAAATCCCTGAAATAATCAACAAAATAACCCTGAACTGAAATTACAATCGAATAAGATACAAGGAACAATTGAAAATTGAAAAATTTCAATTGTTCCTTGTATTTCAAGCCAAGTAACTTCACTGGCTTGAAAAATTTTATATTTTATTTCTTTCTTTCAATTTTCAATTGATGCATGTATTTTATTTTCTTTTTAATTTCAGTTTAGGATTATTTTTTTCTGACATAATTGTTATTTTCAGCTAAACGTTTTGATTTTATTGATTTTTTGATGGATTTCAGATCATTTTATATCATATTAGACAATGGAAGTCCGAACTAACCAAATTCTTGACTAAATGAATAGAACTGGCCAATACTTGATCAAAATCCATATTTAAACTCATTAAAACAATAATATAATTCATTTTATGATTGATGGAGATATGTAACGTTAATAAACCTATTATTTCAGAAATTTTGAAATCTGAAAAGATGCATAAAGGTAGGTTCAATCCGGAATTGAAACTAGTTAAGTCTATAAAAGAGAAATCGGTAGCAAATGACATTGTTTTCACGCAAGCTGATAAAGGCAAAACGGTCATAGCCATGAAGAAAGAAGATTACGTAGAGAAGACTATAGATTTCCTAAATGCTGGCTTCAGAGGAAACTCTGAAAAATATTCATCGTGTCATGTATGAAACAGAAAAATATAGATCTTTAGTCATGAACCCACAACCAACAAAACTTTATTCGTTGATTAAATTACACAAAGCTAACCTTCCGATTAGACTGGTAGTTTATTTTGTCACAGCTCCTACAGTTAAAATATCCGAAAAACTTATCGCAATCATTTAGAACCACACCAATTGCAAATCAAAATTCATTTTGAAGAATTCATACCATTTGATCAGTGAAATTCAATACACTCCCGGATAATGCAAAATTGATCTCATTCGATGTAAAGAATCTGTTTCTCAGTATTCCTCCGAAGGAAACGATTACTCGTGTAGAAAATCTATTGGACGGAAGGTCTATCAATCCTGTAGTGAAACAAGAAATATTATCCCTACTTACGGTTTTTTTGTCACATTATTACTTACAATTCAATAAAACTTTTTACTCATCTAGCAAAGGTCTCATAATGGGAAACCCATTCAGTCCTATTCTGGCAGAAATTTTTATCACATTCACCATGGAGATGGAGAAAGACAACTCTAAAAATTATTTGGACTTGGCAATAACGAAAGTTAACAATAAACACGATTTTTCAATTTATGGTAAACCAGCACATACAGATATTATCATTCATAATTCGTTCACCCATCCATATCAGCACAAAGTAGCAGCAATCAACAGTATGATCCACAGACTGATAAATATTCCTCTGTCAGATGCGAATTTCAATAAAGAACTGAACATAATAAAGCAAATAGCCGTCAACAATGAATACGATAGCAGTCTAATACATTCTCTATTATGGAAAAAATTATTCAGCCAAGCTTTGAAGGAAGTTTACCCAATTCGGTGAGAGGAGGATGAAAGTTATAGAACCTTGACCTACTTAGGCTAACCCACTATGAATATTTCAAATTTTCTCCACAACAAAGGTGTAAATATTGCATGCACATTAAGAATAACAAAGATAAAATTTCAGTTTCAGAAAAATCGGGAGTGTATAAATTATCGTGTGGGTCATGTCCGATATTTTATATAGGTCAAACTGGAAGAACGTTCAAAGCCCGCATAAAGGAACACAGAAATTNGGAAAAATAAACTCCACATAATATGTTCAATCACATAAGGACATGAGTTCAGTCATGAATTCAAGCCCTTCCGTTTCCAGAAGAAAGGTTTGAAACTTAACCTGTTTGAATATGGAAATAAACAAATTCAAAAACTTCGAATATCTCATGAACGATCAAACTGACTCAATAATTTTCCATTATTGAATCTGTTCATCTCCAGGTAGATTTAGGTAGAAAGTAGGTAATAGGTTAGAGTATAAAATAGTTTGTTATTTAGAAGTAACTTAGTCATAACGCTTGAGGAAGCTATTGTATACCGAAACACGTGTCGCGGTTTTTGTAAAATCCTGTATAGTGAAAATCATACAATAAACTGTATAAATGAGTTTTAATATGGATTTTTATCGAGTATCGGTCAGTTCTATTCAATTATTCAAATCAGTTTTTCATTTCGGTCTCTTGCATCCGTGCATTGTGTTAGCTTCATTTTTTTACATATCCCTTTGAGTAGTTTCAGTGAAGTTAGGATCTAGTCACTACCATAATACCAAATCAAACCTGTGAATTGCTATAGAAGCATTATTGCAAAGTTTAATTTCTCAGTCACAACCATATTTGAAGATTTAATTCCACAGTTCAAATCGATTGGGACAATTACATTGATACGTGTTCCGTCTTCATCTCTCTTTTCAATCCAATTCGAATCAGTTATTATTTTTATTTTTCTCACCCCAGTATTTTGTGAAAGTTTTTTTCATCATTGTATCGGTTTGAAGGAAAGGATAACTTCGAAACTTAATAGTTTCATCGTTTTTTGCATTGACGGAAATACTTTTGTTAAATTCTGAAATGTCTTTCTCTAAATTTCGGCTCGCGTGAGAAAATTTGTATGAAACTCAAAAAATAGCGCGATGGTATGAGAAACAAGCGCTAGGGTAGATTTTTCTGCACTTCAGCCATCTCACTTCAGGCGTTCATAATAAAACAAATGAGCACGAGTTACATATCTGATACTTCCCCAATATATTTGTATTTTGTTGTCAAAATTCAGTTCAGTTCACTGAACTGAAATAGATAGAGATTCTAACCCACAGGAACATCCAGAATAAAGATAGTACACTTCCAAAAATATATATTCACTCGTTAACATCATCTTCAGTATCTACGCCATTTTCACCTACATTCTTATCTACTATTACAGTATACCTTATCTCCTTCAATTTCAACTCTTTGAGCAAATCCCTGTTTATCTTCTGATACCCGCAGCTTGAAGTATATTCATCCAAGTCAGCCACTGAACTTTCATGAAGTTTATCGGTGCAATCTTTCATAGCACACCTCTTGCAGTGCTTCCTGGGATCATAAGGGACGATCTTGTTCCAAAAGGACAAGCAGCACTCATCGCTGGCGCTTACCAGCTCTAGTTTGCAAAATGAATTTTTCTGTGGATACAGGGAAAATATATTAGTCCAAAAGTGGTGACTGGTAGGTACCATGAACACCAGGAAAGGTGTATCTTCCTTAATCAGAAGCATAACGGTGAATTTCCTATTCACTTCGAGGCTATCCATTGGGGTAGTAAGACTGTCCTCGCAAACGTTTTTATGATGAAATTTCTTGCAGTGGGGGATGATATTCTCAACGCTGATCACTTCATCACATCGCCATGACACCGGACACCGGAAGGTCCTCTTCTCGCAGATTGTCTCGTGCGCCTCCACTTGGCCCCAGGAGAGCTTCTCCTCGCAACCTGGGAAAGTGCAAGGAAAAACTGCGATCTGCGCCATCTTCTCGTAGAGCATGTTTCTGTTGTTGATTCTGGTTTCTATGTGTGTGCATCGTCCGCATCGGTGTTTTTTGTTGTCGGAGGTAACTGTACTGATCGGTGCGACTGAGAGGTAGTTGTTGCAGAGTCCGCATCGCATGGTTTCCAACACGTCTTGGGGAAGCTCCATTCTGGGATGGTTTTCAGGTTATGCTGAGTCTTGTATTTTGAGTTTTCTAGTGGTGTCCTTAAACAGAATATGTCAATGGGTCAGTTAGTAAGTAAAGAAGAATCCAGTACATACTACGTTATGAGATAATGGAAAAAATGAATTAAGCGAATAGCTCATTGAAACAACCAGATTCCTGATGAAATGAAGGATGTGATATAAGCATCAAAAGACGATTTCAATTTCCAAACAGAGGAAGAAATGACTTTTCAACAGAGAAATCAAACGAAATCCCGAGAAAATCGAAATTAAATAACCCTGGGGTAAAAATGAAATAGAAGTGTGATTGATATAGTGGATAAGTACCACCATCATTGATAAGCTTCATCTCGTATGCAGCCATTGAACTTGAAAACTGGGATTTTACTCAGAGGCAAAAATCAAATATTGAAAAGATTGACGGTCAGATGAAAAATATTTACCTGCTAGCAATTGTAGACTTTTAAAATTAAGTCAACACTGAGCAAGATTTGGTTAACTTAGTGGACCAACATATCTAATATAAGAAATTAATGAGACAGTGATAAACAAAAAATAAACGAAGGGCCAAATACCATAACTGTTCACTCCAAACAGAAAAATTAATATAGAGACTTCTCAAGTTCTTAACTGTACATAATTCTAATGGACAGCTTTTTGAGAACAGTGAAAAAAAAAGAAAAAAATTGAAACAAATCATAAACAAACCCAGTAAGTGTGAAAAACTAATTGATATGTTGTTTGCTGAAAAGCAAACTAGTAGTAATGAATCATAGGAAAAGAAAAACAAGGCAAAAATTCAATGAAAAAAAATTGGTACATAATCATTTCCACACAGATTTTTCAGACACTAATGAATATCCAAAATGAAATGAACTAAATTGAAAATATTTCATCTCAAGCAAAGTGAAGCAGACAAAGATAATATTCATGAGGATAATCTCATCTAATCTTGAAATTTTGACAAAATTTCCACTTCAATTGTTGAGCAATTTATTCATAATTTTATGATACTGTTCAGTATAGATAAGTTTTTGATCTAATCAATGATTCTCGATTACTTAAAACACATCATGACAAGGTTTTTTTCTACTGCTGATAATGATGTGTTTTGTTAAAAACGACGATGATCACATAATGGCAAAATCGATTAGTGCAAAATGAAGGTCATAAATGAAACTTGTTGCAGTAATACATGAAGATAATGTATGTTCTTCAAAAACATTATGTTCTATTGCAAATGAAAATGGCTATGGGGAAGACATAAAGCGACTGCATATTTTGTCTTCCAATCATGAATTTTCAAAGCTAAACCTTCTGGATTTTCATTATTATTATCACATATGAAAGAATGCTGAGGATAGAGTCCTACATAGGCCTAAAAACTAAAGATATCAACAAATTGATACAATGCATGCAAAAAGAAAATAAAAATAATTAATATATACATAGAAACGATTAAGCAAGTTCGCAAATGTCTATTTTGTTTTTGAAACTATTCAACTAGACATTTCCATATAGTTTGGTAACAACAGCATGAAACGACTTGCAGGACTTTATATGAAGAGCAAGATCACTTGCGTAAGCAACGAAGTGGGGCAGGCCAAGAACAGACCCCTGGGGAACACCACTTGTGACTTGTCTGTTCGAAGAAAATGAGTGACCCACTTTGACCGTGAAAGTTCTTTCTGTCATGTAATTTTCAATCCATAGCTTTAGTAGGCTCCGAATACCAAGTCTGGCAAACTCAAGATAAACAATATCTGTCGGTATTTTTGTATCGTAAGCTGTCGTCCAATCGTTCATGCACTGTGGAAGATGGCTGGTGGTGAATTTATCTTTGACGAGACCATGTTGTTCCGATGGTATTGCGTTTTTTGTTAAAAATTATGACATTTCTACAATTATTGATTCCATTACTTTGGAAGGTACGGAGAGAAGACTAATGGGTCTGTAGTTAATTGGATTTAATTTATCACCTTTTTAGAAAATATCGGAAAGAAGGTGTCTTTCTTCCAAGTCCGTGGGATTTGAGATGTTGCGACAGAGACTGACATGATTGCTGACAACAGAGAGCAGAGAATTTCAGCAAATTTCTTGAGAAAAAAGGGGCTCATTCTATCCAAACCGGAAGATGAATTCAATTCAATGTTCAATAATTGATTTTCAATTTTTCCCGAGGTAAATGTCACGTGGTTCAAATTATCACGCAGCTGTTCTGCTATAATTACCGGTGATTGGTCATCTCGAGGCTCAATTGTGAAGAAGCTTGTGAAAGAGTCGGCCAAAAATTCAGCTGATTCGATGTCTGTAGAGCACAAGGAACCACCAGGTTTTCGTAGGAGCGGAATGCTCACTTTGATGTTGAGGTTAGATCGTATGAGTTTGTACACTTTTTATTGTTTTCAGAGTTTGCAACAGATTTTTCAAACTCATGACGTGAACATCTTAGTGTTGAAACCAGGTGTTTTGAGAAATTTCGATAAGTTTGGTAACCTACTAGGGCTTTTGATCTTTTGTATCTCTTCCAAAGTCTTTTCTGTGATATATGAGTGACAC
Organism: Leptinotarsa lineolata; assembly: GCA_015342045.1. NCBI lineage: Eukaryota > Metazoa > Arthropoda > Insecta > Coleoptera > Chrysomelidae > Leptinotarsa > Leptinotarsa lineolata. The sequence continues at coordinate 2,245 of WOGR01027830.1, read as the reverse complement.
TATTTTGATATTCATCCATGTTTTGAAAACATTTCTCCGGCATACTTGCTGCGGGAGTTCTTGACAACTGAGGCAGTTGCGGTCGAGTAAAGTTTTTCCCAGAGAATATCATTGAATTTTATAAAACAAATTCGAGCATGATACATCACATACACAAAAAAAATTCAAACAGGGTATTGATCAAGTATAACCACACATTAAAAATAACACCTACACCTACAAAGCAAACATACAGACTAATCATCGGATGAAATGAAAATAATACTGAGGAAAGAGAACATTAACATAGCATATAACACTGGTAACTCTTTGGGTAGACATATAAAGAACAACAAGTCAAGAAGGGAAAAAAAACAACTAACATTTGGATCATGCCCAAAAGATTATATAGGAAGAATTTCCAGAAATTTCAAAACGAGAATCGCTGAACATAAAAGAGGTTTTTGAGCTGAAGAAAACTAATTCCACCTAAGCTTGCTACTTTGCAAAGAAAAACCATTATCACCATGGACTACTGCGACATTATACACAGAAAATGAAGGACAAAAATGAGACTTGCTAGAACCTCTGAAAATCAATAGACTCAAATATTCAAATTTCCTTTCAAACGACCAATAGGACCAATAGTTATTCATTCACTATCATTGAACTTGTTCTCAGAAAATGCCATTCATTCACATATTCAGATATTAACTGTTTTCCTCGAAATGATTATTATTGTATCATTGTGCTTTTTAAATCTACTTGTTTTACTAGAATTAATCATTTGTCTAAATAAGTTTCGACATAAAATGCCAATATTCACCTGTTTCCTAGAACTAACATTGTATTGTATCTCAGTGTTTAATCAAAATCTACCTATTTTACAAAATTTCATCATTTTTCTACTTACTGTTATATAAAAGACATTGTAGATCAATTTGACGAACCATAAATTGATGAAGCTTGTGTAAATTCTAAAATTATATCATGAATAGTGTTATTGATAATTTTCATCAAGTAAGGGTTCAAAATTATGTAATATTGAAAACAAATGCATTCGCTACCTCAATTTGCAAAAATTACTTCACGTGATTTGCGAAATGATAGATTATTTCTAGTGAATTTGATACTATATAGAAATAAAGAACCAATTAAAACAATAAATACGAATAAATCAAATGAAACTCACCAGTACTGCTATGATGACTTGATGGGAGATCACTGTTACTCGTATATCACATACATCAAACGTCATCCACTGAAAACCACTCACCACTATCTTGAGATAAAGGGTTTCCAATTGTTTTCTCCTATCTCTTTTGATTATCAATTGAAAATTTTACATGAATCCGAACTATAACCTTCAAAGTAAGCGAATTCCAGAATTCTGCTTATCAACGTTTCAAGAGCTTCATAGAAATGGAGAAAAATGCTAGAAAAAATGAAGAGAATACCTAGAATATCAGATGCTAAAATAATTACCTATATCGTTGAAACACATGGGCTCAAAAAAGGCCACAGTTTCAGCAAAAACCTCTTCATTCATCGCTTGAACGGTATTTTTCTCAACAGTGTAAAAGTAAAACACGAAATTGTTTTTGGTCCATTTTTTAAAAATAACAAACGTATTGTTACTGTTAGCATCATAACTCACAAACTCAGTAGGATATCATGAAATTCCAACAGATTTTACTAACTGAAAAAGCAGCGAATGCGATTAGATTACCACCATTTATCTGTTAGGCCCGAGACTTTTTTGCCCAGGTAGTATTTCAATCGTGTTAAAAATTCCTGACTTGTAGCTGTTACTCAATCATATATCGTGCTTGCTCCCTTTTTTATCAATCACATTATTTCACACAGTTTTCAATGTCCCTTCAAATAACTCGAGTAATAAGCAAGACATCTACATGGATTTCGCCCTGGAACGAAGGAGAGTGCCTCGGTGGCTTTTCTCGATTACGTCCATACTGCATTGGACCGCGGAAGGTTTGTTGGGGTACTCTTCTTTGACCGTTCTAAAGCATTTGATTCTATTAATAATACACAATACAATACAATATCTTTATTCCTTAAAATGATCACTTCACAATCATATAGGAGTCGTAAATGGTAAAAACATGAAATGTATATAAAAATTAGTACAACAGTATTACAAAATACATAAATTTAACACATGAGAGTGCTTGTTTGAAATAAACAGTCAAAAGTATTTATACATGTACATAATAGTTGAAATAGGTAATGCCGGACATGATATTAA
>WOGR01027139.1:409-12183 GCA_015342045.1 Leptinotarsa lineolata | reverse complement strand
AGTGATTTCAAACCACGTTACTTCACGACGTTTCGATTGTTAGTATCTACAATCGTCTTCGGGTGATGACAATGGAAGTCCGAACTGCTGAAATTCAAATATTTTTGACCATTGAGCAATGATCCTGAATTTATTGGATTCCCGAACATTTCAAACGGTTGAGTTTTGAACCTTCCTCTTCCAAATGCAATACGTCATTGAACTCGTGCACTCTGTCAAAAAATGATTCGCAAATGTTGAATTGGTCTCATTCAAAAAACTTCTTCTATGGCTTTTTATTCTTTTGGAAAAAGTTCTTCCGGTTTGGCCAATATGAAGTTTCAGAAGGACTACAAGTCAACTTATATACTCCCGATATTTCCGACACTGTGGTTTCATCTTTTCTGTTTTTAATGAATTCACTCAAATTTTCATTCATTCTGTAGGCTATGTCCAATTCAATTCTTTACCTTTTTAAAAATTCGCGATGTGATTGGTAAGATCACCTAAGTAAGTTTTCTTAACTTCCAAGTGGAAATCTCACATCAAAATGTGTTTTTTGAATACGTTATAATGAATTTTCATCAAGTATCGGTCAATTCTATAATATTTTTGTATATATTTTATTCAATAGAAGGCCAAGATTACGAAAAATCATCTCCTCCTTTTGATTGTTCGTACCTTAGATCAATTTCAATTCTTTCTTCATTTATTTGAGCGGAATATTTTTCCATTATTGTTATTGCTGTTGTTGAAAACGCTCTGCGATTTTTATTATTATCATTACTATTAGTGGATAGTGACTTCCAAAAATCTTGAAATTTCCAGAGGAATTATGAAAAAGAGCCCACGTGCTGGTGAAGATTGTCTTCACCCAGTAATATTCCAAGAATGAAAACGTTCTGAGTTTTTAAAGTCAAGAACAAACTTTTTTTCATAATAACCTTTTTTCAACTATGAACTGATTCTGAGCAGTTTTCGAAAGTTACCGAATAAGTCATGGCATTTGACATCTTGCATACAATTTCTGTCAATTCCGGCTAAGGGTTAATTTCTGTTGAAGAGCCGACCACCGGGGCTGCCCGTAATGGAATAATCCTGTAGCAAATTCGCGAATAAGTCACCGTAGCGCAATGTTCTGGTAAGATATGTTCACTGACGTATACCACTGTAACTCTCACGGGAATAGAATATCCTATTGGATAATAGAGTCTGAACTCTCGTGACACTGGAGAGATATTCCAATAGATTGATGTATGATGTGCAAATTTTGTTTGGTCAGTTCTAGAGATGAAATAGAAAATCTTAGAAATTATACGGGTTGGGACAGTCCAACCGATATTCAGATGAAATGTGGCTGTGTGGCAGATTTTGGTGGCTGAGGCATGATTACCAAATCATTTTTTTGAAGCTCGTTTTCATGCACCTTCACGACTTTCCATCAAAGTGGACAAGGACTGGAACAATGAACTTAAAGCAAATCACAGAAATGATAAATCTTTATTCCTCTCTAATGAGCAAAATTTATATTTTGTAGTCATAAAACTACTAAAAACTCTTGTACTATTCAGGACCAGATCAAACCAGATCAAAATGGAGGGGCTCAAATCCATGATTGAACTCATGTCCTTCTGTGATCAAATGAGTCGCAAATAACCATTTTCAGTGTGTATTAAATTTAAGCTTCCCGGTAACTTCAACACTACATATTATTCTACTCATTAATCTTTATCTGTGATATTTACTTATTTGTTCCTCTCATTTTTTTTTATACTTTTATTGGATTTACCTATACCACATGATTTTATTTATATTAATATTGAGTGACAGTTTGTATTGTTATTGTAATCATTTTTATGACTTGAGTTTTATCAATTGTTTAAATTGAAAGCTTCAATAAATCTATCTATCTATCTATGTGAAGTTTATTTTTCCATTCTGGAAACTATTTCTGTGTTCCTTTATACGGGCTCTGAACGTTCTAACAGTTTGACCTATATAAACTCCAGATTTTTCTGAAACTAAACTTTTATCTTGGTTGTTCTTAATGTGCATGCCAAAGTTGTTGATTTTGAAAGCAATATTTATACCTTTGTTGTGCAGAAAATTTGAAATAATCGTAGTGGGTTGGACTAAGTAGGTTGAGGTGCAATAACTTTCATCCTCCTCTCTCCGAATTGGGTAAACTGCCTTCAAAGCTTTGCTGTATAACTTTTTTGACAATAGAGAATGTATTAAACTGCTATCGTATTCATTATTGGCGGCTATTTGTTTTATTATGTTCAGTTCTTTATTGAAATTCGCATCTGACAGAGGACTATTTATTAGTCCGTGGATCATACTGTTGAATGCTGCTACTTTGTGGTGATATTGGTGAAATTGAAAAATCGTGTTTATTGTTAACTTTCGTTATTGTCAAGTCCAAAAAATTAATTCTCATCCGATGATACAAAATTCCCTCCAAACCCATTTCATCCATTTCCATGGAATGAAAGAAACTAGCTTTCTCCAACCCTTTTATCGAAACATTGAATAACAGAATAACATCCCCAGCAACCTGTATTTTCTCGAAAGAAAAAGGAAGACTTTTCCCAGGACGAGACCCTGTCACGCATGATGTAATAATTCAGCCACAGGAGTCCTTCAAGAAAAGACACCGAAGAAGCCGTAAATAAAATAAAGAACTGCTGAAAATTTAGCATTCATGACGAGTTTTCAGTGTCTAGAAATTCCATCAATATTCACGGGGAATTGCATCTCCTTCGACTTCGGATAATGGAGTGTGGCCACCACTCCGACGCTGAGTCTATAGTAGGCCGTGGCGTGCGCTGTTGCCAAGTCGAGGTAGCAATTTTCCATTTTTTTTTTTTGTTTGGATGAGCGGACATATAATGATTTAATGAAATTCATAGATGCAACTAGTAATTGTATCATCAGTAACTAGGACAATGGAAAGCATCTCTTGATGTTTGAATGAAATTTTTATTGAAGTTCCATATTCTCAGTCATGACCTCAGTTGTAGCTGTTACCCAGATTTGTTGACGGTAGTCTGCAGATGTCTGATATTTCTTCTTCAACTGCGGTAAACATTGTAAAAGGAAAGGCATACATTTGCCAGATAGTCTCGTCAATAAAAACCTCTTCTTTGTATCTTGAGAATATCCTATTGGAGAATTCTGCAGAAAAACATCGATAACTATCACAAAGAATCTTAGGTTAGCTAAGGACCCAAAAAAGTCTTCAGAAATACCTTTTATATATAGTCAGTGGGCATACTTGAAGATTACCCATTAATCACTTCATATAAAAGAACAATTTGTTCAGGCCAGTCTCAAACTCCCAACACTTTAGGTTAATGGACCTACAGAGGCATCTTTGCACATTAGTTACATATATTCGATTCTGCATGAACACTTAGTTGTAAGAAAGTGTGTTCTCATTGGATACTCCATAATTTATCAATCGCTCAAAGAAAAGGCTCGCGTCAAGTGAGCTGAGGAAATGATTGAAAAGTTCGACCGTGGTGCTTCAAAAGACTTGTACAAAATCGTGACAGTTGAAAAATCATGGACATAAGCATATGAACCGGTGAGAAAACAGCAATCGACTGTGTGGGTATTCCAAAACGAGCTGAATCCAACAAAACTTGTTCGTGGAAGAAGCACAGCGAAGCAAATGGTCGCCTGTTTATTTGGTCGAATGGGTCATATTGCCGCTGTTTCGCTTCAGCAACCTAGAATGATCGATTCTGAGTGGTATACGACTATTTGTTTGTCGGAAGTCTTCGGAGAAATTCGTCGAAGACAAATCATTTCCCATCATAAAAGTGCAAGCTGTGATGCATCTCGTCAAACAGTTGAATTTTTGAGCAGTCAAAACATCGAATTGATAACTCATCCTACGTACAGTCCTGATTTGGCGGAATGTAAAAGTGTTTCGACAAACAATATGTTTGTTATTAGTTCATTTAACCACGTTATGTGAAAAAAAATTTTTGTAGCAATTCAAAACAATAATGTTCGAGCTATACAATCATAATTTGAACAACCCACAAATATTTCGAATATATTACAAGTAAAACACAACTGTCACCAGTGGTGACGCAAGTGTATATGAACAATACAAACATGAAGTAAATAATATGGTTGTTAAACATGTGAGTTGGTGTCGCCAGGTACTCGTTGACACTATAAAAACAATTTATTGTCAAGAAATTTTTTGTAAATCTCTTGAAACCACATATAGGTGGATCTTCAACAGTGGTTGGCAATATATTATAAATATTAACATTGAGTGTATTGGTCGAGGATTTGTGTAGTTTCAGCCTGCGTGGCCTCGAGAGATCAGCACCTCTAGTGTTAGGTTCATGAACCTGTGAATTGGTCAGATGTTCGTTTTTGTGGTTATGAATTTCCAAGAGAGATTGATAGATGAAGATAGAGGGTAACGTCATTATGTTTGGTGTTTGGAAAGGGGTCAGCAGGTATCTCTGAAACCAGCATTTGAAATTATTTTTATAGCTCGCTTTTGTAGTAAGAATATTTTCTCAGCATTGGGACAATTTCCCCAAAGTAAAGGTCCGTAACTAACCGTAGATGGTCTCGGTAGTATAGAGGTTAACACATCCGCCTTTCAAGCGGAAGACCGGGGTTCGATTCCCCACCGGGCCACCGTGCTGGGTAATCGCACGTTGAAAGGTAAGGCCTCGCTAATCCATTCCTCGCACAAGTTTCGACTACTGATGGTTGACGTTCGTCAGCTGGTTAACGGAACGATCAATTTTAGAACAATAACAACAATAACATGGAAATGAAAAAAAGCGTAATATGCTGATAAAAAACTATTAAAGTTGACAAAATTCTTCAGTTTCCTGAGTAAAAATAGATATTTGGAAAGTTTCCAGCCTAATTCTTCGATGTGGTAAGACAAATTCAGAGTATCGTCTAGGGTGATGCCTAGTAGTTTGACAGTTTCAACTTTAGCTATGTTATTATTTATAGAAAATGTGATAGTTTGAGTTTTACTTTTATTCAGTTTCAAAAGGTTAGCACTGACCATTTCTCAGCCTGATTTACCACAGTTTTTATTGTGGCGAGCAAGTTCTCACAGTTTTGGTTGGAACACAGGAGAGTTGTATCATCGGGATAGATTACGCATTTATATGGTAATAGGTGGAGAAAGAAGTCGTTTATATAAATGATGAACAACAGAGGTCTCAAAACGGAGCCTTGTGGTACTCCAGATTCGACTGGCAAAAGATCCGAAATTCTATTTTCATTTATGACTGTTCAAGTGCAACTCCTCCGATTCCGTATTCATTCAATTTATTTAGTANCCGAGCTATGCTGTTTTTGTTCAAAACCATCAACTATGCTCTTGACCACACGAACAACAGCTTGTATAGTACAACAAGGTTTTTGTAAAGCCATATTGATCCGTGTTGAGGTGATTGTTGATTTCAAAATAGAGATATAATCTTTTTTTTTCAAGGAAAATTTCAAAAATTTTGCCAAATGTAGGGACGATGGAGATAGGTCAATAATTTTCTAGAAGGTTTATTTCGCCCTTTTTGAAAACTGGAATGGCTACTGATTTTACCTACAGATCATACAACTCAACGATATTATCGATGCTGGATATTATTGAGCTTATGAAAATTATAAAGAGACATATTTTATAAATGAGTTGCACACTTCTATCGCTTACTCTTGTATTCAATGTACCTTTCTTCTCCATTTTTTCACGACGACGATTGTCAAATTGATGCTTTATGATTCACAGTGTTGGAAGTCTTAGAGTCAGAAACCAGATTTACTGCCAACATCTGGGTCTTCAATAAAATGAAAGCCATATAATTTTAGGGTGGCACTATAAATGTTATCGCCTTCCGAGACCAGACAACTTGTGCCTTATCGATTCTTCATTATTTTTATCAACTGAGCGGTCCTCTGACACTTAATATACTCTGCAGTTTTTATGTTGGCAATAACATCAGCGAAATTGGGAAGATTGACCGCTGACTCTTCGAACCAAATGTAACAAACTTTCTCGGTATCAACAATAAAATATCAATTTGAAAGTGATTTACTGTTAGCAATTTGGACAGCCAGTATGGAAGGAAAGTGTTCAAATTTTGATGTATTTATTCTCATTGCCAACTTGAACTGTGTGTATAATTAATTTGATATTGGATACAATGAATGTTTATACCCAAGCTGAAAAGTTTCGGGCCTAAGGAACAAAACGATACGGGGCGAAAAAGAATTTCGACAATAACAATTTTGGTAATTTTAAAATTATTAACGTAGTCGACATGAAAGTGTAGCCTGCTACACTGGACCCACCAAGTAATAAAAATCTAACGATTCCGTTGGTACCTATCAACAACATTCCGATTACTACAATCGGCTGCAGATATTTGATTTGAATGGTATGTCTCGTAAGTGTCGAGTAGAGTAGATTTGACATGCATTTTCTATGTTTATTATTTGAAGTCTTATTAGTGAAGTCCTCTATCATGAATGGCTATAGTAACGCAGAGAAGGCTGACATGAATTTCATTTATGGACTTGCTGATGGCAATTCATTGGAAGCTATGCGGTTGTACAGTGAACGATTTCCTAATAGTAATGTGCCTAATAGAGAAACCTTCCAAACATCGACGACTTCATGAAAGAGAAGCATTGAAGTGAAATGGAGGACCAGGAAAGCCAATGACAGTAAGAACGGTAGAAGTAGAAGAGAATGTGCTGACCATGATAAAGGAAGATCCAGGTACCTCTAATAGTAAAATTGTAAATACTTTAAATATAAGTAATGGAACGATTTGGAACATTCCAACAAGAACAACAGTTCTTGAAAATTGAGAAACATCACATGTAATTTTTGGTAATAAATTGTTATTGTCGAAATAAGGAGGAACACTGGTTTGGAAGGAAATTCAAAGAAGCCGCATATATGTTGTCCAACAACGTATTTAGCCAAGCTAGCATAGAGATACGCAACGTATGGAAACCCATAATCAAGAAAAAAATGGCTAACTCCCGCCAAACGATCATCTCCCGCTAAACCGATGGAGCGAAGAGAGGAGATAAGTGATAAGTGAAAGGAGGGGATAAGGGAAAGTACTCAAAGACCCGTAAATAGTCATCTCTCCGAAGAATCAGTCCAGTAATCACCAGAAGACGATTGTGGATACTAACAATCGAAACGTCGTTAACGTAGTTTGAAATCGCTTAATTTCCAATTGTATTAATTTCTTTTTTGTTTCAGTCGTTCAATTTTTCACTTGTAATTTATTTCACTGTAAATTCATTTGAGGCTTTTTTGCTTGATATATTTGCTATTTTCAGCTATTCTTCTTATTTCCAATTGTACTGGTTATTTCAGGGAATTCAAATCATTTTATACAATAGACAATGGAAGTCCGAACTGATGGAATTCATTAGAGACTACGTTATTTGTGACATAAATCTACCTGTATATCAATGTTACAGGTAATATTCATGAAATAGATGTTTCCATATAGTGATTATTCATCATATATCATACGCTCAATTGAAAGAGGAATATTTGATTGAGGTGAATTACGTTCATTTATCATAAAACACTTTCAGTCAAATGATCTTCGAATTGAAACGGGTGATTCATTCTTTTTTGCTTATCTGTTGAGTTCAGCTGTAGTTGCAGCTAGTGTATCGGAAACGAAAAAGTTGAACATGGAAACTCCCAGTGAAAAACAAATCGATCGGATCTCTTGCTTTTTCAACGTATACCTGACCAATGCGAAAATTTTTGGAATTGCACCTTGCAGAAAACCAGAACCAACACTTGTAAAAAAATTCATTTGGAACGTACACACCTTTATTTGTTTTTTTTTGGTCATATTTTGTCCCATTCGAGCGTTTATGACGATAGGAAATAGCACCGGCTCAACCGTCATTCTTCTGACATCTCTTTTCGAATATATATCGGGAATCATGTTCATGGTGTCACTACAAATAAATAATTTCCGGTCAAATGCAGTAAGTGAAAAAATTTTACCCGAGTTTGAAAACTCCCTTGCTGACTTCAAGGATGCCAGGCCAGTTTTTGTCAAAGTTACTCTCATCAGTTTGGTCGTGATTTCCGTAGCAATTCTTAATTCAGTGTGGTTGATATATACCGGAGGAAATATAATGGAAGAATGGTTTATCTGGATATATTCTGCTATGAAACTTTATAGACATTTCATAATCTCAAATTTGGTCCGTCATTCAACCAAGATGATGAAAATTCGATTGGATCAAATAAGAACCAAGATAGTAGAAGTTTTCTCCAAGAAACATACTAATAAGAGCCGATTCAGAATGGAAGTGAAAACAATCAGATACATTTGGGGAAAACAGAATAAATCAGTTGAGGAATTCAATTCAGTTTTTGGAAATGCAATCTTCTTGATCATATGTATAACAACTATGCAGCTTTTGTGTGCTTGGTGTTTGATTTTGACAAGTGACATTCAATTTGTACATAATGTCCAGAGTTTTTTTATTCAACTTGTGATCATCTTGGTGAGTTATTCATTTTGTATTTCTTCAATAGGTATACAATAGGTTCACTTCTGATGTAAAATGAATCTATGGAAATCTATACCAATATAAATGTGAAAGTTTTTGTAGATGAATGTATGTATGTTTGTGGCTCTTACACGCCTAAACGACTGAACGGATTTAGATGAAACTTTACATAAATACAGCTTATATATCAGCATCACATATATGCCACAATCAACGAAGGTTTTGTGCACTTTTGGTTATATTATAATGATAAGTATTGAGTAAGTCGGAAAAATTCTTGCTTCCTGTGAGCTATCTTGGCCTATACCGTTGGAATTACATAAAAATAATGTACCGTAAGATTGTTTATTTTAAATAGTTCTGAATGAAAGGCCGCGATAGCGTATATCTCCCTCTTATGTAGTAGCCACTAAATGCAAAATACTGAGCCATAAATACAATTAAACTGGATACTTTTTTACAATGCACATTCTAGAATATTTGTCAAATTCTTATGAAACTTGTTACAATTGTCGTTTTAAGTATTCAATATAGATAAACCTTGTCTTTCAATAATAAGTAATTTGGACAAATCTTTTGAAAGTTATCACGATAATATTAACTTGGCGCAACGCTATAACTCAGTAGGCGTTGCGTCTACTGTAAGACGGCGGGAGCTGATGCGTGAGAGTAGAGTGGCAGTCTAAGCAATGAAGCGCCATCGCCAAGAACGCGACCCGAACGCGAGCAGAATCGTGAGGGCAGGCATCGTTAACGGTTGTGTCAGTATTGCGAAATTTCTTTATAGGTAACATAATTCGATAATCGAAGCTGTTTTCATTACTTAGTGAAGTTGGCATATTGTTTGGTTACTGTATTCTTGAAGTAAAAATATATAAATTACTTGCTGTTACCCGCGGCTTCGCCGGCGTAGTTTCGTGGCAGACCATTTTAAACAAATAATCATTATATTTTTTCATGAAGCCAAAACTGGAGGTTAGGTTAGGTCAGAAGTGAGTAGGTGATTCAACCCTTCACTGCAACCCGCAAGGGTTTATTGTTAACAGGTTCTGGTCCGATGAAGCTACTTGCAGCACCCTCCTTTGCAAGGGAGTCAGCAGCCTCGTTGTCTTTCATGCCAGTGTGGCCAGGAATCCAGACCAGAGACAATTTGTTGAGTCTTCCTATCGAGGAGGGTCGTTTTTGGCAATTTGCTTGGTAGGAGCCAAGAGCTTCCGACGCCGCTTGACTATCCGAGAAAAAATTTATTGTTTTGTGTGTGAGTTATAAATATTCCGTAGATCATATTTGTTAATTTGAATTAGGATACAGATAACAGATCGTCATTTTCCAAAACACGACCTCTCATTCTCCTCCTCTAGAGCATATCTCATGCATACTCTATTGGATTGAGATCTGGTGAATGTGCTGGCCATTCCATCTGTCAACCGATCTTGTGTGGTCGTGCATTATCGTGCATCAGCATAAAATTGTCACTAACTAGTTTTTCTGCAATAGTTCATATCAAGATATTGTAGTTTCAATGATCTGACTCTTCGTTTCTGTGTGACTTTTTTATTCGTTCATAAATTTTGATTTGCATTCAGTAACGAATATTATCATTTTCAGGCCCTGACTGGCGTCATAATATTCTCCTGTGACAATGTGGAACGTTGTGTTGATGACGTTGTGATGGCCTGCTATTTTCTGCAAGAGAATGTCGACAAGTCATTTGTTGGGAACGAACTGCTGTACCTTGCAAAGTACCTGGAGAATCTGTCTCCCGAATTCGTCGCAGGGGGTTTATTACGAGTCAACAGAACAACCATATTATCTATGATATCGTTTGCGACAACATATATTATAGTGATAACACAGTTATACAAGTAATTTTCAAAGAAGATAATTGAACATAATGCCACAGTTTCATTATTATTGATCACAAAAAATGATTCAATCTGTGACTGCACCACTTATTGTATTGATTGAGAGAACTCACTTTTTTGAAGTTACATAAAATCTTGTGAGTATCTTATTCATAGAGCACTAGGACAAGAAATATTTACAAAAGTTACTGTTTTTTCTCCTATTAGGTTTTGTCTGTTTTAATTGTTCATCGAAGTTCTGCCTCACCCACCTTACTATCCAAACCTCTCGCCAACAGACTACCATCTTTTCAAGTAATCCAATAACTCTCTCTTCAGTAAAACCTTCACCAATCAGGACCAGGCAAGAACGGCCTTCATCGGCTTCGTCGAATCCCGCGCACCAAATTTTCATGCTGACGGAATCAATCGACTTGTGTTAAATCGCAAAAGTCTACTCATACAAATCCAATAATAACACTAGTTTACAGCCAATTTACAACTGTAATGCCTAGGGCAGTTCTTTGGTAATTTTCTGTCCCGAAATGCAAAAATGATAGTAAACATTTCCTAACACGTAAGATTTTTGAGTTATGATTTTTTTCACAAAAATTTAATGAACACGACATTCGAAATTTGCTTTTTCCCATAATTGAGAAAATTCTTTAAAATCTGGCAACACAGCGGTTCCATAATAGTTACAAAATACCCTTATTCCTCTTGCACATGCAGTGGTCATGAAGTAAAAGCACGAATGTATGTCACTTATTCTAAATGGAATAAGTTATAATACGTATAAGTGGCAAGGTTTTCAGGGCGGATTCACGAAATTTTGCTTTTTTCTTTGCCATTGGAACAGTAGGGCAACACAGGGCCATTATCAAGTAAAAGAATAGCTCCGAGAGATAAATATATTCCAGATTGAGCTAACGTGAAGAATATTCCTCTTGTTGATCCCAAAAACGTATTGTTACCTCCATTACACATTAAACTGGAGTTAATGAAAAATTTTGTAAAAGCATTAGACAAAGAAGGTAATGTGTTTAATTATCTTAAACACGTTTTTTCAAAATTAAGTGATGCAAAACTCAAGGAAAGTATATTGTTGGACCACAAATCAGAAAAATACTAAGTGATCAACAGTTTGATCAAAAATTGAGTAATGTTGAAATAGCTGCGTGAAGCTCTTTCAAAAGAATTGTTTCGGAGTTTTTAAGTAACAAGAAAGTAGAAAATTACTAAATACTTGTAGAAGAACTACTTGAAAACTACTGTAGAATGGGATGTCGCATGTCTCTCAAAATCCATATCTTGCACTCCCATTTGAATTTTTTAGCAGAAAATTTGGGTGCTGTCAGTGACGAACAAGGGGGAAGATTCCACCAAGACATA